>MU743909.1:0-24302 GCA_026770625.1 Nicotiana glauca | reverse complement strand
TGGTGCAGGGAGTAAAGTGAGTACTTCCAACTCAGTGGTAATAAGAGTAAATAATAACTGAGCGGTAAGAAATCACGTAAGAACACTCCATCATGCTATATAGGACAGTACAACCTTTTGAGCAAACAGTAAAACCGTGAAAATCCTTTAGAAATATCTAGCTCAGTTAAAAACCTTCTTTAAAAAATTAAAAATATCCTTTTCCAACAATAAGCGTATGAATGCGATATCAGGTAGTGCAAGTCCGCACACAAGTCAGCCCCTCGGCACAACACTCTATTTACATATAACACCAGGGTATCTTGTACACAATGCAAGAAATAGCATTGATGCCAATGATATGAGATTGCTAAATGTCATGCCCCGTAGTACAATGCGTGAATGCAATGTAATGCACATGACCGCTGTGGCGTACAACCCGATCCATTTGGGTACCCGTGCTCACTGTGGGGGTTCAGACTCCGGAGGGGCTCCTACAGCCCAAGCGCAATATCAATATCACACCGCTGCGGCATGTAGCCCGATCCATCATCAGTCTAAAAATGCACATGCGACACTGCTGCGGTGCGCAGCCCGATCCACACTCAGTCCAGATATATGCACGTAAGCCACACATACACAGTCAAGTTTTATCATTTTCGGTTCCAATTATTAGGAATTAGAGCATAAGTGTTTAAGACTTTAGAAATTTACTAATCATTTTGAGACAGTGTTTAACTCAGGACTGATATCATGAAAACATACTAAGCATCATGGAAACAATGATAATAATCCCTAAGGATCCAAATAATCGGCACGAAGCCCAAAACATGGCAATCAGCCCAAATCATGATAGCATCAAGTAGTTTCAGTCAATCACGCAGTAAAATTAATAACCGGGACGAACCAAGTCACAATCCCCAACAGTGCTCTACCCTACGCTCATACCTGGCATGCAAGTCACCACAATACAGCACTATGATGTGCAAATCTGGGGTTTCAAACCCTCAGGATATCATTTACAAGTATTACTCATCTCGAACCGATGAAATCTCTAGCTCGCGACGCCTTTGCCCCCCAATTCGGCCTCCACGCGCGTCGAATCTAACCAAAATCAGAGCGAATGCATTACAATATGCTAAGAGAATAATACCCAATCGAAAACAATCGAAAAATATCAAAAATCTCGAAACTAGCAAAACCCGAGCATCAGGCCCGCTTCTCAAAAAATTACCAAACTCACATTACTAGATTCCTTGTCTCGCCACGAGTTCATACATACCAAGAACTCCCAAATCCGAGCTCAAATATCAAATTCCAATTTGAAATATCAAAAACTCAAGCCCTAATTCATCCATTGAGGCTTAATTACATGAATTTCTAGGTAGATTTCTCAATAAAAACCAGTTTTAGGTTCAAGAATCTTACCTCCAATCATTCCTCCTTGAATCCCTCTTCAAAATTGCCTCCAAGCTCTCAAAGCTTTCTAAAAAATGGTGGAAATTACCTCTTGCTCGCGGATGAAATATGACATATAAAACCTTTCTATCCACAGCAAATTTTGCTTCTGCGGTCCCGCTTCCGCTTATGCTGGACCGCTTCTGCGGCCAAAAATCTGCTTATGCGGTTCTTACTTAAAAATCTAACGTCCGCTTTTGCGTCTCCACATCCGTTTCTGCGAACCTCCCAAGACCGCTTCTGCGGTTTATAGTCCGCTTCTGCGGACTCGCATTTGCGAACAATGTTCCGCTTTTGCAGAACCATTACACCAGGCCAAGAACCGCTTATGCAATCCTCCAATCGCTCCTACAGAACCGCTTCTTCGGTCCATTTCCGCAGAAGCAGAAATACCAGCTGACAGAAAAGCTGAACCTGCAACACACCTCGAAACTCATGTTTAACCACCCGAAATTACACCGAGGCCCCCGGGACCTCAACCAAAAGCACCAACATAACCCATAACATCATTCAAACTTGTTCCAATCATCAAAACACTTCAAACAACGCTAAAACCATCAATTCACATCGGATTCAAGCCTAAGTTTCTACAAAACTTTCGAAATGCGCATTCGATCAAAAATCCAACGAAACGATGTCCGAATAACCTGAAAATTTGCACACATATCCAAAATCACCCAACGAAGCTACTGCAACTCTCAGAATTCAATTTCGACCCTCAGATCAAAATCTCACCTATCAACCGGAATCTGCAAAAATTCAAACTTCGTCAATTCAAGCCTAATTCTACACCGGACCTCCAAAATCAATTTCGATTACACTCCTAAGTCACAAATCATCCCCCGAAGCTAACCAAATCACCGGAATTCACATCCGAGCCTTCTAACTATATAGTCAACTTTCAGTTGATTTTTTCAAAACAAGCTTCCTTCTAAGAGGCTAAGTGCCTCATTTCCAACTAATACCAATTCAATTCCATCCGATCCATTCAAATACTGATATTGAAGTATAGAGCAACATAATATGGGGGAAATGGGGCGGGTCGTCACATTCACCTTCATTTTCCTTCAATCTCTCCCAGAATATAGATTTTTATCTCAATTCTCTTGCTTCATCTTGCCCAATTCTCTATTTCTATCGTCTTATTTCTTCCATTACAGTGTGAGCTCTTGATTTCACTAAGTAATCTATTCTATGAAGATTCGTGACCAATGTTTTAGTGCAACTCCAAGCTTTTTTCATCACTCCATCAGCCTCGCATTCCACCAAAAGATTGGAAGGTGGAACCCAAAGAGGGAAGACTACTTTCTTCCTGTGTTGGTCTGGAATTTTGAATTCATGATCTTTTCTAAAACAAAAATACCCTCAATAATCAAAACCCTAACTTAAAAGTCCAAATCTTCTTGAATATATGCAAAATCATCATTCTTTATATTTTTATCCCATTCAGGAATTTAAAGTAAATCTTAATTCTTTATGTTTTTATCCCATTCAGGATGCTTGTACACAACGTTTTGGTTAATTAATTTATATCAAATTGCGTAGACATTTTTTTGCTTTTGATTTTTTACTTTATTTTCCTGTATCTCTGCTTGATCAAAATAACCTTTTAATATTTTTCGTGCATACAACTACACTTGCTTGGAGATTTGTGTTGTTCTAGTGCTTCTAATCGACCAATCATACGTATCATTTATTTTTGTCTTCCTCACAATGCTTTCAAGTGCTCTTCGTTATTTCCTTCCCCTTCATATATAATTGTCACTATCTATATTTTCTTTGTTTGTGATCGTGCTTCTGCTGAATTCTAAGTTGGCCTTTAAGGTTCATAAGAACAAAAATTATATTTTGTTTGTTTGTTGTTGTGCTTGCTAAATTTTATTTGTTTATGGTTGTTCTTGCTAAATTCTAGGTTCGCACTTGTTTGTTTGTGGTTGGTGCTCATCCTTTTAGGTTTTTGGCTTGAATTATTATTTTTTGTTATGGGTGTGTGCTCTAGCTTTAGAGGCTCATTAACTGTTACGTCAAATGAATCTTATAAGAAGTTATTTACATGATTAGAAAATAAATATCTTTCTTCACTAATGTGTTTGGTATTCGTATGTTTCACGACATAAAAATAAAGTTCGTTTCTCCATTTTTTATCTGATTAAATTTAAAATGTTCTGTGTCCTAATGGGAGATATTTCCAAAGCTCTTAATTGAGAAGTATCTTAATGATTTTTTTACAACCATTTTGTATTAGAATAGAAATTGAGGGTCAAAAACAATGAGCCCAAGGACCAACTCAATCTTGATTAAAGAAGGAAAATACTTTCAGTGGCAACTCTCTGGTGTCTAAGGTATTTTTACATACCAATATGGCTGAAAATCTGGACGCTTGATGTGGAGGTTTTTAATTATTAAATAATACCTCAAATTTCATATAGGTTATGTTGGTTTGTTCTCTTTCCTCTTAATGGTTTTAATGATTTATCTTTGTGCCAATGATCAAAACTGTGAGCATATTCGTTAGATGTTGTTCTGACATCTTATTGTACAACAAAGAATATTTAAAGGCTATGGAGCATGTGCATTTTATCCTGTTGCATTATCTAGATTACTTTCATTCATATGGTATCTTGGCAAAGGATTTGAGAAGTTGTCCAGTACGAAAAGTTTTGTCGCTGAAACAAGATAGCTTGGTAAAATCTCATGTACTCATTAAGATCCATATTCAGCCCCCATGTATTCTTTCTCCTATATGCCTAGTAAATTTGTTTTTCTCTTTTAACTTCATAATACTACTCAACTTACTAAAATTTCATGCATCTTAACTTTGATTTGAATAGTTGGACAAGTGATCCTTCAAGAACTTACCTGATGGAAATATCAATATCTACCTTTTATTTCCTTGTGCAGGATGTTACTTCCATAGAAACATACCAGGTAATACCTAGAGTTCAAAATTAGCTTATTTTAAAAAGTACTTTTCAAAAGAGTATTTCTTGTGAGAAGCAGTTTTTGTTTGACAAATCAGCTTGAGAAGCATTTTTAACTTTTCAAAAATAACTTCTACTTCTACTCAAAAGTAATTTTTCCTTCTAAAAGTTTGATCAAATATCTTAATTTTGTGAAAAAATATTATAAGCCAAAAAAAAAATATTTTTTGCCCAAAAAAAGCTTCAACTAATAGGCTATAAGTTCATTTTAAGCATAGAAGAATGCGTTTGTTTCATCTTCCTCTTCTTCTTCTTCCCCTAAATGTTTTTCCAGTACACTTGTACATGAAAAGATGAAAATCTAGCAAGCATCTTAAATGAAATTTCGCGTCCTATAATTGGTGCAACTGCTGCAATAATGATAGAGTACTAGAGAAGAAGTATGCAGATTAATAAAGGTGAAAGTAAGTTCATATCAAATAGTCAATATGCAATTGTACACTTGCTCCATGAAGACCTTTTATTTTTTTCCCGAAAAATGAAAATGAAGAAATAAATCCTGATGATTGAGATCCTTGCGTTCATTAAGCCTATGTGTTGACTACTCTCGAATTCCTTTGTGGCTGGATACAGTTATTGGGGTTTGCTTACAGCTACCCCTTTTTTCATGTGTCTGGTATTATTTTGTTATATTAGTGAAATAAATTTTAATAGAGTGGAAGGAGGTTTCTAATTCTAATGTATTTATTGCATGTTGTGCAGCTATGTGTGGTGTATTCGTATGTACTCGAACTCATTTTACTGGTAGGAGTTCTTTGGAGCATGCTAAATTTGAGCTTATGGTATAATGAAACCACAAGCAAAGATGCATGATAATGTTTAGAAAGTATTTCAATTACTACCGACTAATTTAGTTCTCTTGATTCTCTTCCTTTTCTCAACTATTTTCTCTGTGAAAGAATGAAATAGGCTAAATTAACAAATAATCCCTACAGGTACCGATATTTTGACAAAGCATACAGGTATCAATATATTGACAGAGTGTCACGACCCAAAACCCAGACCCTGTCGTGATGGCGCCTCTCGTGGGGACAAGGCCAGCCAACTAAACTCAATTCATCCTTTTAAAATAGTTGAACAGTTTATAAGTAGTTTAAATACGATTTAATGATAATACTTAGCGGGAGTACAATCCGACACAGCCCAAACCGGGGTATCACAAGTCACGAGCATCTATTAAGGTATGAATACAACTACGAAGTCTAAAATATACAAAATAGGACTGATAAACAAAGGAAGAAATATGGTGTTGCGAACGTTGGCAGTCACCCTGCTAAACTTCGATAACTTAGCCACCGATAAGCTCAAAACCCGCTACCGGGGGAACAAATTCCTACATCTGCATGCAAGGTGCAGGGAGTAAAGTAAGTACTCCAACTCAGTGAGTAATAAAGGTAAACAATAACTGAGCAGTAACAAATTACGTAAGGCAAATCATCATGTTGTATAGAAGCAGTATAAAACCCCTTGAGAAAAACAATAAAGCTGTGAAATCTTTAACTGACTCAGTATTTTTAATTTGCTTTTAAAAATTATTTTTACTAGTTTTATTAAAATAAAAGTGAAAACTGGCTATTTAACATTTAGCCTCATTTCCTTGCAATTACATCCTATTTACATTTCAATTTTAGCCCTCAAATTGACCTAATCCTAACTCCAATTGGACCGGCCCAATTCTAATTTTACCCAACCCCTTAACCCATTTTTTTAACCCGCCCGAATTTCCTTTTAATTCAGGCCGTTGATCAAAATGATCAACAGCCAGGATCACCCCTTTCCTTTTTAATTCTCCTACCACACCCAAATCCCCCCATTTCGTTTAGGCTGCAGCCCTTGAATACTTTCCAATCTCAAAATCTCTCAAAGGTTCTTCGGATCCCTAACCGTCTCTGACCCTTTTTCATCGTGCTTTCACCAGAATCCATGGCTTCTTAGGCCATGGATGGTCCGTACTCACCCCCCTTCACCATTAGACCATGGTCGTTCGAAGCTTTAAGGTCTGACCTCGATGGTTCTCCTTCAGTCCTTCTTAGAACTGTGGCCTCTCTGGTCTGTTCTCCGGCATATTCAAGCATCAGGGGCCTGATTCTACCACTCCGACGCAAGATCAGAGTTTTCTCCCAATCCTTTCTCATTTCTAGGGTTTCTCCGAAATCCTAAGCTATTCGAGGTTTTTTTTGTTTGTTTTCTTAGATCTGTGATATATTTGTGTTCTAATGGATGTTTAAAGTATTTTTCTAAATATTTCTTTCAAAAATTGCTTCTCTTCGATTTAGGATTTCTGAAAGGTTTTCAAAAAAAAAATCTTTCTGGTTCTTTTATTTATGTGTGTTCGTCTAAATTATGCTCGTATGCTTTACTTTCTACCATGAATGTGTTGCTCTTATGTGTTCTTCTAAACACTATTATTATATACCTTTGTATTCTACTGTGACTTTAGACTAGGCTCGCATGTTAAACTTTGTCATGTTTTCCTACTTGTTCTTTGCTATATATTCCAGTATTCTTCTACTAAATGTGTTTCCTACTGAGTTCTTAAGTTTGTTTGCTTTACTAGACTTTTGTTTGAGTTTTAAGAATTCCTCCTTTACTGTTTCTTAAGTTTACACCACTTCTTCTCTCTTCTGAACTTGCTTAAATTTCGAGCTTTTCTCAAACATGTTCTCTATGCTTTCAAATCTACTATCATGTCTGTTGGTATCTCATGAGTCTCTAAAAGAAACCTCTAAGTCTATTTCAATGGATTTCCCTCTCATCTCTGTATGTGATTCGAGTTAAAACCCTAAGATTTGGAGGTTTCTTTGGCAAAGTTCGATCTTTGTGTTTGGACCGGGGTTCTACTTTGAAACCCCAAACTCTCAGACTCATTCTGAGTCTATAAATTGGACCTGAACCTTTTTATGATTGTTTCTATGATAATCTTTTCTAATCAGCATGACAACTCCTTATACGTTTGATATTTGTATGCTTTATATACGAGAAGTTCTTCGTTTAAAAAAGTCTTGCCCGGTTGATTTCGAATTATTTTAGTAATGTTTGATTGGTTGTTACTGATTTTTCTTAAGTAAAACCCTTTCCTCTCTTTTCTTGACTTGGTTCAATCGAACAAGGCCTGCAATTTTGATTTTACTGGCTGTTTGATTGATAATTCCTTCTTCTTTCACAAACCATGTACCACTGGACCTTTTTCTTAAATAAACCCCTATGTATTTACCATTTTTGTGTTACTTTGCAAAAGATCCCAGTCAAATTCTTTCCTTAACTGTCTTCTACCCATTTGAAATTAGATTCCCTTAACTAAAGGGAGATTTTATGTGATTGATTGCAAAGCTATTTTCTTACTTGCCTTCTGCACTATAAAAGAGGACTACCATTATGCACTTGGAAAGGATAATGGAATACTCCTTAAGACAATTTCAAATTCAATACTTTTACACACTTCCAGCTTACACTACTCACAATCGCACCAATGTGTTTACTTACAGCTTCTGCAATCCTGTTTGCTTTACTATCCATGCCCAATGATTAATATTAACTACGCATGTTCTTTTCTTACATCTATTTATATTGTGAATCCCTACCCCTACTCCCTTCTATGTGTTTGAGTTAAGGTTCAAGCATGGCAGTGTCCAAATTGCTACTCATGTTTGGACCCGATCCTTAATGGATCGTAACTCCCAATAAATGTGGCTAACAAGCTGGTTAGGGGTGTGCCAGCACTCCTAATTGCTAGGTATGACCACCAGCCTGCCATGGCCTTCCCAGAATCCCCTCTCTTGCACTTACACTCATTCCTAGTTTCTAAGTTCTACCCCCCTCCCCCCTCCTATGAGCCTTGTTTTGGGGATATTGAGTTCCCTCTAAACTTGGAAATTTGAGGGCTGGCCCTTCCACACTGCATTTTAATTTAATTTTGCAACTTATTTGGGTGTAAGCACTGCCCGGAGTTCATGAAGCTTGTGGGAACTCTGACATACCCAAGAATGAGAAAGGCTTTGGAAATTAGATCTTTGGAGTTGGTTTATTTCATGTTTCAGACTTGGAGTCTAAATTAGGCTCTCCTTGGATGTACTTTAATTTCTAATGTGATGTAATTTTTCTTTTTCTTTTTTCATTCTAGTTTGTAATAATTTGTAATAACTTATGCGGGTGTATAGTGAAAAGGAGAGGGTCACTCATGTATGCATGTGGGTAGACATCATGCTCTTAGGTATTTATTCCTACACTCTCATCCTGCTTTTCTTGTATGCCTGTCATATAGCTATAGTTCTTCACTTATGCATGTCATATAGAAATCCTGTCTATAGTTCTGCACTTACGCATATAGAAATCCTGTCTATAGTTCTGCACTTATGCATTTCATATAGAAACCCTGCTTATAGTTCTGCATTTATGCATATATAGATACCAAGTCCTTAAGGTTCTGCACTCATATAGACGTCATGACTATAGGCTTCTTCATTCTCGCATCGTGTAGATAACATGTCTATAGGATCTTTTAAATTCTGGATTTTTGCATCTATCACCAGGCAAACGGTTTATAGGTTTAAAATAAAAAATTGCATCATAGATACCATGCCTTTAGGACCCTTGCAATTCTGTAAATGTTTTAAAAAATAGTCACGCTTAGAAAGCATGTCTATAAGGGTAATCAATCGAATCTGAATCAAGTCTAAAATCAACAGTTTCGATACTCAACATCTGCAAAGTTTATGTTTGTCTATAATCAGAAAGATTTCTTTTAAATTAGTATACTTGCATTGCTAGATATCATGCCTATATGTCTCACCTAGGCAAGCCGTTAGGTAATCAATTAACTACACCAGTCTTTAATAATTACAACCAGCAGGCAGGCCTAATTTGGACTTCTTATCTAAAAATATGTGATAAATCAGCCACGCCTTAACATTTAAGTTTAATTAAGGACCTAATCAGTATCTAAAAGACATGCCAAAACTATATGTTCTTTATGTTGTAAGGGGGTTTGTTTGAGCCTTGTTTTTTATGTGCTTCCCCATACCTGTCTTGTATGTTTTGAATGTCGCCTTAGATTTTTGTCCTTTTTAAACTTTAAAAGACAATTTTCCCTCCCTTTTAGGACTAGTAGTCCCTAATACCTCTAGGGCTGATAGGATTGGGACGGGTAATAGCATGCAATAAGTAATGAGACCATTCTGCGATTTAATACCTTAACGAGGTGGGTAAGGGTGGACATGGATATGATGACCACGCGATAACACCACGTGTATAAATGGTTATCGGGTGTTGTGTGGGGTCATCCATGTTATTTATAAACCTAGGACTCCCCTTCCCCTTTACTTGTTTACTTCCTTTTCCCAGAATTCTAAAGCTGTCTAGTTTTCAGTTTCTTCAACTTCTTCTTCTGCTTCAATTACTTGCACCTATTATGCAAATCTCTCTTTTAATTGTCTGATTTTCAGTACTGTTTCTTCCCAACTTCCGTCTCTTTCAATTTTTTTTTAGTTACTTGCATCAATTATTTGACCCCTTCCCCTTTACTTGTGTGTCCTTTCTTTAACCGTAAAACTACCTTCATCCAAATTTCAGCACTCTTTAAACCTCATGTACTTCTTTTATTTGCAACCACTATGTGAAAGTTACCTAGTATTTACATGCTTGCTTATTTACTTGTTGTTTGTATTTAAAGTCACAATTGTAACATGGTCAGGAATAACACTGGTGGATCTTGAGGGGTGCCTAACACCTTCCCCTCGAGATAATTTCAAGCCCTTACTCTACCTCTGTTTTTCTAAATTTAATTCATTTTCTAGTGTCCTAATGCACTTAATCATTAGGTGGCGTCTCTTTTAAATTGCAAACCCAATTCCCAAAAGGAAAAGAGTTGTCTGCCCAAATATCATAAACCTGATTTTGCGAGAAAATGGGGGCATCGACAGCATGGCGACTCTGTTGGGGAATTCTTTAGGATTTTACCATTGCATGCTATTTGTGACTTTATGTTTCTTTATATGTATTTACTTGTTTAAGTGCCTTTAAGTTTTTTTTCCCTCTTCTACTACGAAACTGACTTGGCTCTTTGTTTCTTTTCTTTTATCGCTTTCCTTTAATATTGTTGTAATTATGTGCAATTATTGTAAGTATTATTTTTATGAACGTGCAAATACATGACAACTTATTTAATTTTTGTAACTGCATATTCAACATCATATTCCACTCGTGCCAAACAGAATACCATAGCAACACTTATAGTAAGTGGTTGCGCCCTTCCGATATTATCACCCCCTAATTTGGCAAAGGCGTATTTGCAGTAAAACCAGTCGATCAACGGTATAGTCGACAGTTCCATGCCTTTCCCTCTTGAGTTGTCCGCTCAAGGGTACCAGTCTAATACCCCATAAAAACCCTACTCTGTTTAATTGTGCATGCATCATTGTCAAACCTAGTCGAGTTAATTATGTTGTCCACATAATGACTCTTTAAGACAGCCTTGTCCAAAGTCCACTGGATTTCCCTGAAACCCAAACGGACGCTACCACGTTCTGTGTATTCATTTGGAGAACTAAATGCTTCTTATGCTAATTGTTGATATTAATAGTCAAGTCCGGCAGGGGTAAGGGTCTTACACTTTTGTCTAGCAGAAGATGAGGCACGAATTCCCCAAATTCGGCATGGTTACCAACGTCCACCCAAGGTTGCTAAGCTGGTGGGAAGACCTTTACTCCAGTGATCAGAATCTTGTCCGCAAATACTTGGGGAATTTACCTTCCCTTCTGGAAATCCAACCCAATAACAAAATTATTGAAGCTACCAACCTATTCTGGGATTGTGATAGGACTGTGTTTCGCTTCGAGGAGATTGAGATGACACCCCTACTAGAGGAAATAGGAGGACTGGCTGGTGTACTGTGGGAGACTCCAGGTTTGCTTATGCCAGAAAACTGCAAGGGTCGAGGTTTTCTCAAGATGATGGGTCTAAAGAAGAATCCGGATATAACTTGCCTGAATAAGTCGTACATTCCCTTTGCATATTTGTATGAAAGATACGGTCACAACATATCTTATCGTACTTACCCTAAGGAGTTTTCCCTCACATCATTGGGGCATATCCACCGAAGGGTCTTTGTCTTTATATTTTGCTTCTTGGGGATGATAGTATTTCATATGAAGAAGGCTAGGATCCATACTAGACTAGCCATGGTCACCAAGACTTTAATGGAAGGAATTAACGAACAACCATTCAATCTTGTGCCATTGATAGTTGCAAAAATATACCGAGCCCTAGAAAAGTGTCAGCAGGGAGCCAAGCACTTCGAGGGTTGCAATTTGTTACTCCAACTCTGGCTTATGGAGCACCTAAAAAAGGGTGAATATCTACAAGAGATCCAACGTAGAGATTGGGATGATCATATCACCTTCCATCAGCCAAGGCGAATGAACTATATGCCCAATATGTTTGCTCAACCAGAAGATGCCAAGGGATGGGTAGAGTTGTTTGAAAATCTGAAAGAGGACCAAGTACAATGGATGTTCGATTGGTTCCCTACTGAAGAGTTCATTGCTCGATCTAGGGATGCACCATTTCTTATACTCATCGGTTTAAGAAGAACTTATCCTTTTGTCCCTCTCCGAGTCATGAGATAGGCAGGTAGGAAGCAAATTATACCAAGGGTCGACAAGATGAGTCACTTTCTGACCGAAGTTCAAGACGATGACAACCCTTACAAGTGCTAAGCCCAACACATGTGGCACTACAAAATCATCATGGGAAGAGATACTATTGAGCCGGACATGTACCATGCTGGTTATATGCCATACTATCCTAGCTGGCTGGAGGATAATCATAGTGGTTTGGGTCAACCCGGGTTTGTTTGAGGACATAAGATTATCGACGAGAAGGCTGAAGAAAGTTTAAGTACAACTAATTGCGCAAAAGGATGCGGGAATGTGAAAACGAGCACCGTGAAATACAAGAAGCCAACCAAAAGCTGATTGAAGAGTGGAAAGACATGGTTGTTAGCGCCAACAAGCGATTGGGGTACTTGGACCGAGGTTTAGTGGAGCTAGAAAGGAAATTCATTAAGAGGATCGAAGACTGCCAGAATGCTGAGGGAAACGAAAGTGGACACTTCGCTAGAGCCTTCTTTCTGCTAGGACTTCGTGAGCTGGTAAAGCTGTTCGACGGAGCCAAAGATGCCGAGTCTGGGGAAGGTTCTTCTGGGACCAAGTAGTTAGGATTCGTTTTCTTTTGCCTTAAATGTAATAAGGCCAATGGCCATTAGTGACATTTTATCTTATGCTATTTTAGTGTCGTTTTGGGATTTGTCTTATTTATATCAATAAAACGAGGCACTTAGCATTATAAGTTCTCCAAATCAACTTGTCGCTAGGCCTACCTCGGGCACAACGAGGCTCTCAAATTAGGACACGATTTATATTCTCACACTATGTGTTTAAATATTGCAACTTCTTTTTCTTTTAATCATCACTGACTTGTTACCTTTTTTGTTTTACTTTTGTTTTATTCCCCTCCCTGAAGGTTAGTTCGTGCACTCTGGTATCGTCATCCTACTCCACAAGACCCAAGGGCCCTCCACCTACTCCTCCTCCCAGTCCCGTCAGAAACAGGAATAAGGGGAAAATGGAGGATTTGGGCAACATAAGAAAGGAAAACTCAGTCAAACGGGTAGAGGTTACTCAGGGTATTCAAGTTTCCGAGGAAAGTGCTTCCCAACTCAAGCAAAAGTTGTTGAAATTTGAAGAAGAACTGGACCAAGTTCGAAACCTGGCAAGCTAGTCATTTTCCCTCACCACCCCAGATTTCAACTATCCCAACACTCAAAACCCAACGCCTCCACAAAACATCCCGAAACCACAAAACCAACCCGCTCCCCATCACCACTGTAACACTTGCCACTTCCAACAACACCCCACTGCTTATCCCTGAACCACTAAACTCTACAAATGATCATCTCCACACTCACCATAACACCCCCATCTATGTGGAAACCATACCACATCCTACTCAACCCATTTCAAGCACACCTGGGTCTGATGAAAAATACTCGCTTATCAGGAATCTAGCCGCAGAACTCAAGAAGCTGACTAGCTAAGTTTAGGGTGTTGAAGGAAGCAAGGGGATTGAGGGATTGAACTACGAAGACCTTTGTATACAACCAGATGTCGAACTGCCTGAGGGATACAAACCTCCAAAGTTTGAGATGTTTGATGGCACAGGGGATCCTAGAGTCCATTTGAGGACATACTGCGACAAGCTGGCCGGAGTCAGAAAGGATGAAAAGATTTGCATGAAGCTTTTTATGAGAAGTCTGAAAGGAGATGCTTTGTCTTGGTACATGGGACAAGACACGAAGAAGTGGACGAATTGGGTAAGTATGGCGTCCAATTTCATGGACAGGTTCAAATTCAACACGAAGAATGTGCCAGATGTGTTCTACATCCAGAACCTAAAGAAGAAACCTACAAAGACATTCCGCGAGTATGCTGCTCGTTGGAGATCAGAATCTGATAAGTTCAGACCGGCTTTAGAAGATGAACAAATGAATAGGTTTTTTGTCTAAGCTCAAGACCCACAGTACTACAAAAGTTTTATGTTGATTGAAAGCTAGAAATTTTCCGACATCATCAAGCTAGGGGAGATGATCGAGGAAGGTATTAAAAGTGGTATGATCGCAAACCTTGAAGCTTTGCAGGTTACCAACCAAGCTGTACAGACTGGCGGCACGTCCAAGAAAAGAGACGTAAGCGTAGTGATGGTTGCACAGAGAACAAAATCCCCAATCAAATATCAAACCTACCCAATATCTCCGGTCACATATCAACGTGCCCCAAATTACCAAGCACCCGCGCCCTCTTATCAAGCTCCACCACCTACTTACCAATCACCTCTACCATCCACATATCAGCCTACTTCACCCAGATACTCCCAACACGCACACGTCTACCAAGCCTACAACACCCAACAAGCCCACTATCAATCACCTCCCCCTTGCCAAAACTTTCCTAGGCCCCGACCAAATTTCGACCGCAGACCTCCAAAATAGTATACTGTGATTGCCAAACCTATCGACCAGCTGTATGAAAGGCTCAAAGTTGCTGGTTATGTCACCCCTATCCCTTCCAAAAACCCCTTCCAATGGGTCAACCCAAACAAAACTTGTGCATACCATTCCAGCATGAAGGGGCATACCATTGATGAGTGTCGCTCTATGAAGGATAATATCCAAGATTTAATTGACAACAAGATCATCGTGGCAAAGGAGCTTGCTCTGAATGTCTGCAACAACCCTCTACCAGACAACAAGGGTGGAGGCATTCACATGACTGAGATAGAAGATGATTGGGACCTTAGGGGATCGATTGGGTTGAAAGTAGAAGGTAAAAGAAGCCAACAGTTACCCTCAGCCCGATTGTGGTCTAGATTCAGCCTTGTAAAGACACAAAGGTGAACATGTCCATACCACTTGATCTTGAAATACCATCCTCCGCAAAGGCGCCAATACCAATTGAGGTCGAGTTTGGGTCCCCAAAGGCACCTGCGCCATTTGAGGTTGTTGTGTTTACCTTCCAAAGCAAGGGTACCCATTCCAGTAGCAATGATAGTCATAACACCATTCCACACAAAAGCCATACCATGGGACTACACAGCCGAGGAAAAGAGTAAAGGAAAAGCCAAATCTAGAGAAGTAGTTGCGGCATAGGGTATGATAAGAACCGACAGGGTTTATACCCCAAAACACTTAGTTGAGTCGAGTAAGCAGACCTCTGGTTGACAAGCCATCATTGAAACTGGGCTCGATGATCTCTGGAGAAAGATTCAAGCAAAGGAATACTCACTCATTGACCAGCTGAACAAAACACCAGCCCAGATCTCTATCCTGGCTTTGCTACAGAGTTCTGATGTACACAAAAATGTTTTGTTGAAGGTGCTGAGTGAGGCGTATGTACCCAACAACATCACTGGAGAAGAAATGGTAAACACGGTAGGTCAAGTATTGGAGAGTCACAAAATCACCTTCCACGAAGATGAGCTACCACCAGAAGGATTGAATCGCAATAAGGCATTGCACATCACTGTGCAGTGCGAAGATTATTTTATCACCAGGATCCTGGTCGATGGAGGGTCCAGTCTCAATATTTGTCCGTTGGTAACACTCAGAACATTAGTAAAAGGGCTACATGAAATCAAGGATGGGGCCATCAACGTTAAGGCTTTTAACGGTTCTCAAAGGTCCACTATTGGGGAAATTAGCTTACGTTTACAAATGGGGCCAACTTGTTTTGATGTTGATTTTCAAGTGATAGATGTGCTGGCGTCTTACAATCTATTATTGGGACAACCATGGATTTATACCGCCGAGGCCGTGACATCAACACTACATCAGGCAGTGAAATTTGAGTGGAATCACTAGGAGGTGATCATTCATGGTAACAGTAGTAATCCCATATATAGTCGCCAGACCATTCCAGCGATTGGAGGAAGAAGAAGAATAGGTGGTGAAACTTACCACCATATTGAGCGAGTCAACACCGTCGATAAAGACAAATGGTGGGACAACAAAATTGAAAGCATACTGAATTGGAGCGGGTATGAACCTGGCAAGGGACTTGGCAAGAATGTCCAAGGAATTGTTAAGCCCATCAAGCTCAAGAAGCATGGCACCACCTTCAAATTGGGATATGAGTATACCTGGAAAGAATTCAAGGAATGGTCGCCACCCTGGCGCGGTCCTTACTATCCATTGGAGCAGCCGATACCCCATTTGGAGCAGACCTTCTAGCCAGCCGAGGTTATTTACGGGTTAGAAAAAGAGGAAGCACTAGCAGCAATGAAGAACTTGTTCCTAGAAGATGATGACATGGATTGCTGTGTTATTTTTGAGGAGAAGGGGGAGGAAGGCCCTTCCATACAGGCTATAAACAAAGGAGCACGCCTCGACAACTGGACCGTCAAAACCACCAGAGCCCGGCGTGCCTCGGGGTAGCAAGGCTGAACAAAGCACCATGCACTATTTTATTTTGCTAGTTTATTTTCCTTTCGCATTTTTATTTTTCGCAAGAAAGAGCTCCAATGTTCAAAGCACTTATGGAATTTATTAAAGTATTCAATTTTCAAATAAATCTCACTCTTATTATTTTCTCTCATTACTTTACTCAAACAACATTACTATTACTTATCTTTCTAAACCAATGACTGTGACATGCAACGAGAAAACGCAACAAACGGACATAGATTCAGAGGGAGATGATATACCAGAAGAGATTGTTAAGGAAGTTGAGAATTTCGAAAAAAGGCCTAAGTCTAACTTGGACGAGACTGAGATTATTAACTTGGGAGATGCAGAAAATAACAAAGAAACGTGAATCAGCGTTCACTTGTCACCGTTAGAGAAGAAAGAATATACAGAGTTTCTAAGAGAGTATGAAGACATATTTGCCTGGTCATACGCCGACATGACTGGTCTAAGCACATCCATTGTGGCTCATAAATTTTGGACTGGTCTGGCCTGTCCACCAGTGAAGAAGAAGCTCAGAAAGTTCAAACCTGACATGAGTTTGAAAATCAAGGAAGAGGTCACTAAGCAGGTCAAAGCTAAGGTTCTTAGGGTAGTAGAGTATCCGACATGGTTAGCCAACATTGTGCTAGAACCTAAGAAGGATGGGAATGTCAAAGTTTGTGTCGAATCTCAACCGGGCTAGTCCAAAGGATGACTTCCCCTTGCCAAATATGCACATCTTGATTGACAACTGCGCCAAGCATGAGCTACAATCATTCATTGATTGTTTTTCTGGATACCATCAGATATGGATGGATGAAGAAGATGCTGAGAAAATGGCTTTTATTATGCCGTGGGGGATGTACTGCTACAAGATGATGTCGTTTGTCTTAAAGAATGCAGGGGCCACCTACATGAGGGCCATGACCACCATTTTCCATGATATGATACACAAGGAGATCAAAGTGTATGTAGACGACGTCATCATTAAGTCCAAGAAAGTCGCTGATCACATGGAATATTTAAGGAAATTCTTCAATAGACTGAGAAGGTACAACCTGAAATTGAACCCCGCAAAATGGACATTTGGGGTTCCATCTGGAAAATTGCTTGGGTTCATTGTGAGTCGCTGAGGGATAGAACTGGATCCATCGAAGGTCAAAGATATTCAAGAATTGCCACCGCCAAAGAACAAGAAAGAAGTAATGAGTTTCTTGGGAAGACTTAAATACATTAGCCGGTTCATAGTACAATCTACTGTTATATGTGAGCCCATATTTAAGGTGGTGAAGAAGGACGCCGCTACCAAATGGACTGACGACTACCAAAAATCCTTCGACAGAATCAAGGAGTACCTTTCAACACCACCAGTTTTGGTTGTGTTATGGGGTAGCATGATGAAACGGGGAGAAAAGAGCAGGCCATCTATTATCTCAGCAAGAAGTTCACCGTGTATGAGGCCTGGTATTCTCTGTTGGAACGCACTTGTTGTGCTCTGACTTGGATAGCTCAGAAGTTGAGGCACTATTTTTGTGCCTATACTACATATCTCTTATCCAGCATGGATCCTTGAAGTACATCTTTCAGAAGCCCATGCCCACTGGCAAGCTAGCCAAGTGGCAAATCCTGGTGAGTGAATTCAACATTTTCTAGGTAACTCAGAAAGTAATCAAAGGACAGGCATTGGTAGATCATCTTGCCAAAAAAATCGTGGATGGAGAATACGAACCCCTAAAGACGTATTTTCTTGATGAAGAAGTATTATTTATAGGGGAAGAAATTGCAGATTCCTATGATAGTTGGAGAATGTTTTTTGATAGAATAGCAAATTTCAAAGGAGTCGGCATTGGAGCGATCCTGGTATCAAAGCGATCCTGGTATCCAGTGTCTGCAAACTCAGGTTTCCTTGCACTAACAATATGGTCGAGTACGAAGCTTGCATCTTAGGACTCAATATGTCCATTGAAATAAACGTCCAGGAGTTGCTAGTTATTGGAGATTCGTATTTGCTTATACATCAGGTTCGAGAAGAATGGGAGACCAACAACTCCAAGATACTCTCGTATTTGCATCATGTACAGGAGTTGAGGAAGAGGTTCACAAAGACAGAATTCCGGCATGTTCCCAGAGTCCAGAATGAGTTCCCGACACATTGGCTACCCTATCATCTATGATTCAGCATCCAGACAAGAACTTCATAGACCCTATTCCAGTAAAGATTAATGATCAGCCAGCTTATTGTGCTCATGTTGAGGAAGAAGCAGATGGAAAGCCTTGGTTTCACAACATCAATGGATATTTAGCCAAAGGAGAATACCTAGAACTTGCAAACACTACTCAGAAGCGCACACTTCGAAGGTTGTCCAATAATTTCTTTCACGGCGGAGGAATCCTATATAGGAGGACTCCTGATTTGGGATTATTAAGGTGTGTCGACGCGAAAGAAGCATCCAGGCTGCTAGAGGAAATTAATGTCGGGACCTGTGGTCCACATATAAACGGTTTCGTCTTAGCTAAGAAGATACTCCAAGCAGGTTATTTTTGGATGACTATGGAGACGGACTGCATCTAGTATGTCCGAAAGTGCCACCGCTGTCAGATCCATGCAGACATGATAAAAGTGCATCTAAATGAGCTTAATGCAACAAGCTCACCATGGCCGTTAGCCGCCTAGGAAATGGATGTTATCGGTGCAATCAAACTTGTCGCATCAAACGGGCATAGCTTTATCCTAGTAGAAATTGACTATTTTACCAAATGGGTTGAAGCAGCATCTTATAGAGTAGTGAGCAAGAAAGTCGTGGCAGACTTTGTCCGTGACCGTATCATTTGTCGATTCGGGATTCTAAAATCAATCATTACTGACAATGGCTCAAACCTCAATAGTGATTTGATGAAAGCTATGTGTGAAACATTCAAGATCAAACACAAGAATTCCATAGCTTACAGGCCTCAGATGAACGAAGCTGTAGAAGCCGCCAACAAGAATATCAAGAAGATACTGAGGAAGGTGGTAGAAAAGCATAAACAGTGGCATGAGAAGCTATCATTTGCTTTATTGGGGTATCGCAACACAGTCCGCACATCAATTGGTGCAACTCCCTATGTGACGACCCAAAGGGCCATCACCATATTTCTCCCTTTTTCCGCACTTCCGAGGCCTTGAAAACCTCATTTTTAATTGCCTCGATTTACGTACGCAGTCCAGGCACGAAGCAGGAAAGTTTTTATGTTAAAATATGTGAATTCTCTGGAAAACTTTGAAGAATTTTGATATTAATATTGATATAGTTGATTTTGGGTAAACGGACCCGGATCCGGACCCGGACCCGTGATGTGATGGTCCCGAGAGGTCCGTAGAAAAATATGGGACTCGGGCATGTGCCCGGAGTCGAAATCCGAGGTCTAGAACCCCGGTAAAAGAATTTTTCTGTTAAATTGTTTTCTGAAATTATTAAGGAAAAATAGAAATGAAAATGAGCTAGAAATATAGGTATCGGACTCGTATTTTGGTTCTTATGCCCGGTATAGGTCTTAAATATGCATTAAGCGCTATCTGTGAAATTTGGTCAAAATCGAACGTCGTTTGACGTGTTTCGGACCTAAATATCTAAAGTTAAGGTTTATGAACTTTGAAATGAAAATTTTGAGTTTCGGGGTTTGATTCTTTGATTTTGATGTTATTTTAGCGATTTGATCGCTCCTTCAAGTTCGTATGATGTTTTTGAGTCAGTGTGCATATTTGGTTTGGAGCCCCGAGGGCTCGGGTGAGTTTCGGATAGGTATTGGGGTGTTTTGGACTTAGAAGAGTTGGCAGATTTTTTGCAATTTTTGCACAGAGATTTTGTTCTACACGATCGTGGCCTCATCCACGCGATCGCACTACTTTGGTATTCCCTCCTTTGCGGTCGCGGATCCCTTCCCTCGTTCGCGTAGCCCAGTAGTCCCCTTCTATGCGATCGTGTACTAATTCACGCGATTGCGTAAGCCAGAGTTTTGACCCCAGTAACCTTCCTCTACGCGTTCGCATCAGACTTCATGCGATCACGAAGCTCCAGTTTTCCTTCTCCGCGATCGCACTCCCTATCTAGCGATCGCGTAGGGTTAAAACCTTTCAGTGATTTTTTTAAAGAAAAACAGAACCAGTAGCGGGAATTAGCTATTTTTCACACGGACTCTCTTCTCCAAAACCCCATAAGCGATTTTCAAGCTCTTCCTTCTTCATAGCACTTTGGGTAAGTGTTCCTAACTTCGTTATCTCCTAATTTCTTCATCTAATTACTAGTTTCCTAGCCCTAAATAATGAAATCAAAGTAGAAACTAAGGGTTTTGGGTAGAGTTAGGGCTTTGGGGATTTTGGGTGATTCAACCTCACTTTGGGGTCGAATCTTAAAACAAATTATATATTTGAACTCGTGGGGGTATGGGTGAATTTAATTTGGTTCGAACCTCGGGTTTTGACTAAGCGGGCCCAGGGTCGATTTTGCAAATTTTGGGTAGAATGTTGGAAAGATTATATTTAGACATTTGGGTTGGATTGTTGAGTATTAATGATGATATAAATCAATTGAGTATAGATACGATTGAATTGGAGCTAAATTCAAAAGGAAAGGCATTGCTTAAGTATTGAGTTGGCCGAAAACCTTCGAGGTAAGTGTTTGATCTAACTTTGGCTTGAGATAATAGGATTAGAGTATTTTGATTGCTATTTTCTAAATGATCAAGTATGGTGTATAGGCATGGTGACGAGTATCTATACACCGGTGTCTAGCATGACCGTGAGTCGTAAATGCTTTTAATTTGAAAGATATGACACAACTGTCTTGTTAAATTGATAACTTCCATGTAAAGTGTTGGATAAGAACGAAATGAACTAAAAGAGTTTGTGAAGGAATGATTCCCTTGCTGGGACGAGTAGACTGCTACAATTGAATTTTCCCTTGCCGGGATAGTTGGGATGTTAGTTGTACCCTTGCTGGGTTTAACCGTTATGTTGATGTTTTTCCCTAATGGGACCTCCTTTGGAGAGATTATCAGTGTTATTCATTATATTATGGGATCGTGTGGCACGCCGACCACTTATGAATTATATTATGGGATCGTGTGGCACGCTGACTACAACTTATATAGATTATTGTTATTGGCGTGAGATGCCGGTACATTGTGCACGGAGAAACGGAAGCGAGTGGCACGCCTATCTCGTAATATATGGAAGGGATCGTGTGGCGCACCGTCCACTTATGTTATACATTATAGGATCGTGTGGCGCGCCATCCACTTATGTTATACATTATGGGATCGTGTGGCGCGCCGTCCACTTATGTTATACATCATGGGATCATGTGGCGCGCCGTCCACTGTAAAAATATGCATCATGAAACCCGGAGTAGATCTGCTATTGTTTTTAATGTTCCATTTTCATCTAGTACTCCCCGATAGCATGTCTCCTCCCAGCTTTACTTTGTATTATTTTATTACTATTTTTCTCGCACTTGTATATTATATTTGCACAGGTTAATTGTGGTAGGTCCTGTCTAGCCTCGTCACTACTTCGCCGGGGTTAGGCCAGGCACTTACCAGCACATGGGGTCAGTTGTGTTGATTCTACACTCTGCGCTCTTTTGCGTAGATACAGGTTTCGGGCAGCAGTAGCAGCATTAGTTCGAGTTTTGGCATTCCGCTCAGCGATACACCGTGGTAGCCTTGCAGGCGTCCGCGGGACCCGGAGTCTCCTCTATCATTTTATTCAGTCTGTTATCTCATTTATTCGAGGCAAACAGTTTTATATTTCTTTCGAACGGTTGTGTTTAGTAAATTCTTAGCAGTTCGTGAGTACTGACACCAGATACTAGATAGAGGTGTATTTTGAAACTTCCGCATTTTTATATCGTTTTGTTAAAACTAAAGTCTTCCGCACTTATTTAATTATTGTTAGAATATTATATTGTTGAGGGTGGATAGAGAATGTGTAATGTTTTTGGCTGGCCTAGCTACGTTAGTAGGCGCCATCACGACACCCGATGGTGGGTTAAATTTGGGTCGTGACAAGTTGGTATCAGAGCACTAGGTTACATAGGTCTCACAACTCACGGACAAGCTCGGTAGAGTTTGAGGGATCGGTACTGAGACGTCTGTATTTATCCCCCAGAGGCTACAGAGTTAGGAATCGTTTCACTTTTGTTCTTTCTTGTCGTGCGGCTCTGTTTCTTAAACACCAATTGAATTTATACTTTATTCTTTCGCAGATGTAAGAATACACGCTTCTTCATCTACCGCTCAGCAGTCCGAGCCCCGAGCAGCAGACCTAGAGGTGGAGCCCCAGGTTGAGTTTGAGGAGGAGGTTCCAATTCCAGCAGCTCCGGTGGGCCCAATTCAGGTCCCAGAGTGGTTCATAGCCACCCTAGTTCTTCAGGACGTTTTGGTTAGATTGGTGGGCTCTGTGGTGAGCGTCATTCGAGCGGGTTTGTTTCCAGTGGTTCAGCCAGCGGTGGTAGGTCAGCAGGGTGCAGTGGCTCAGGCTGGGAGTGAGATCATTATTCAGGAGGCGGTCGATGTGGGCCGTAGAGTTGAGACGGTACTGCCACAGGAAGGCGGTCATAGATCGGATAAGAGGCCCCGTCATGCAGACAGATTCCGTGGTACCTCGTCTGGAGGTAGGGGTTCTTATGGTAGAGGCCATCCTTCCAGGCCCTTTCAGTCAGCTTCTCATGTCACTCATGGTACTTCAGGTAATCATTCAGGTCGACAGGGATAGCCGTAGTTTTCTCAGTTGCAGCATTTGTGTAAATGTTATGAGTGTGGAGAATTTGGTCACATCAGGAGACATTGCCCGAGGTTGAGGGGTGCTCAGCCGCAACAGATGAGGTCTTGCCATGCTTGCGGTGATCCGAGGCACATTTTCAGATATTTCCCTCGAGTTTATGGCAGCTTCCAGCATTAGAGTTCTCGTGTTATGATTTAGGCACCGAGGTTTCCACAGCCTGCCCAGCCAGCTAGGGCCGGTGGCAGAGGTGGAGGTAGAGGTCTTAGAGGTGGAGTTCAAGTCGCCAGAGGTAGGGGCCAGCCAGCAGCTAGGCCAGAGGCTGAGTCTTCAGGTGCAGACATTACAGGTACAATTTTGATTTGTATTAGAGATACTTCGGTACTAATTTACTCTTAGTCTACGTATTCGTATGCGTCGTCCTATTTTGCACCCTACCTGATTATGCCCAGTGATGCTTTGGGTATTCCTGTATACGTATCCACGCCAGTGGGTGATTCTATAGTGGCCGACAGAGTTTATCGTTCCTGTGTAGTAGTATTTGAGGGTCTTGAGACCCGTGTTGATCTATTGCTTCTAGACATGGTTGATTTCGATGTTATATTGGGGATGGATTGTGTTGTCCCCGTATCACGTGATCTTGGATTGTCACGCCAAGACCGTGACCTTGGCTTTACCGGACTTGCCCTGATTGGAATGGAGAGGGACCCCAGGACATTCCACCCGCAGTGTTATTTCATATGTTAAGGCTCGACGCATGGTCGAGAAGGGGTGTTTAGCTTATTTGGCATTTTTTTGTGATTCCAGTACCGAGGTTCCTTCTATTGATTCAGTTCCTATTGTTCGGGAGTTTCCAGAGATTTTCCCTTCAGACCTGCCGGGTATGCCGCCCGATAGGGATATTGATTTTTGTATTGATCTGGCTCCAGGCACGCAGCCCATTTCTATCCCGATGTATCGTATGGCCCCGCTAGAGCTGAAAGAGTTAAAGGATCAGTTGTAGGATTTGCTTGTGAAAGGCTTCATCAGGCCTAGCGTTTCTCCTTGGGGTGCACCAGTTCTATTTGTGAAGAAAAAGGATGGATCGATGAGAATGTGCATTGATTACCGGTAGTTGAACAAGGTGACA
>MU743905.1:0-73826 GCA_026770625.1 Nicotiana glauca | reverse complement strand
AGGCTTTGATTTGATGAAAATTGAGGATCTTGATGTTAACGATGGCGTTTTGATGATTCGAGCAAGTTTGAATAAGGGAATAAGGGAAAAGATCGTGTTTGTGCATTTGGTTGAGGTCCCGGGGGCCTCGGGGTGAATTCGGGTGGTTGAACGAGAGAATTTGAAGTTGGAAGTTTTGCTGGTTTTTGTAGCAGAAGGTATTTCCGCATCTGCGGAAGGGAGATCGCAGATGCGGCTTCGCGGAAGCGGAAGAATCTCCGCAGGTGCGAAAAGGTGAGGGTTCAGCAGTTTCCGCATAAGCGGAAGTTTGACCGCAGGAGCGGATTCGCGGGTGCGAGTTTTGGACCACAGAAGCGGTAATGCCCCTTAAGCGAAAGTCCGCAGAAGCGGAAAGAGTCCGCAGGAGCGGTAACCGTAGAAGCGGTTGTGTGGTCGCAGAAGCGGATAGTTGCCTCAGGTGAAAGGTCTGCAAAAGCGGACGTTGACCGCATAAGTGGAAGCCGCAAAAGCGGTATTGGATCCGCAGAAGCGAAAATCGACCTGGGCAGAAGGGTTTTTAATTGATATTTCATCAGCGAGCCTATGTAATTTTTCCTCCATTGTTGAGCGATTTTGGAGCTTGTGAGAGCTATTTGAAGAGGGATTCAAAGAGGATTGATTGGAGGTAAGTTCCTTAGCCTAAATACACGAGATTATGTTAGATTTAACATGGAAATTGGTTGAAATTCACCAAAAAGGGGTAAAACTAGGGCTTGAGTTTTTGACAATTTCAAATTGGAATTTGATAGGTCATTTGAGCTCGGATTTGAGAGTTCTTGGTATGTATGGACTCGTGGCGAGACGAGGAATCCGGTAATGTAAGTTTTGTAATTTTTTGAGAAGCGGACTTGGGGCTCGGGTTTTGCTAGTTTTGAGATTTTTGCTATATTTCGATTGGGTGTTGTCCCATTGGTATATTGTGATGTATTCGCTCTGTTATTGGTTAGATTCGACGTGCGTGGAGGCCAATTTGAGGGGTAAAGGCGTCGCGAGCGAGGAATTTCAATGGTTCGAGGTGAGTAATACTTGTAAATGATATCCTGAGGGTTTGAAACCCCGGATTTGCACATCATAGTGTTGTATTGAGGTGACTTGCACGCTGGATATGGGCGTGGGGTAGAGGACCGTTGGGGGACTGTGACTTGGTCCGTCCCGGTTGCTGATTTTTACCGCGTATTTGACTGAAATTATTTGTTATCGTCATTATTTGGGTTGATTGTTGTGTTTGGGGCCTTGTGCCGATCTGTATAATCCTTAGGGGATCTTTATGTATTTTTCCTCACTTGTGTGCATAACATAAATTCTCTCCCTGAAGATGGGAACTTATTGAGAAAATCCGATCAAGCTGACGTGTGGTTGAAGCTGGTGCTAGGCTCCGTGGAGAAGAGGAAATTAGAAATCCATAGCTCGCTAACTTTGATGAATGGCATTCATTCTTCTTTGAAGGTATATGTTTATTTATATTTCCGTCATCTCTCTTTCTTTTGTTCATAACCTTTTCTTCCTCTTTTGTAAATTAATTTGATTGGCACAGAGTTATGAAAAGAGTTTCTCAAGTTGACTAGCAAATTGTTGAGTTGCGCACCGAGGCTGATAACTGGAGAGAGCAATTCGAAGGTCTTCAATTGCAGAAGGATGTTCTTGTAGAAGAGAAAAGTTCTTTGGAGTGGAAAATGAGAATGACTTTCGCTGAGTTAGCGGTCGAAAAAACTTCTTCCAGTCAGGTCGAGATGGATAAGGATAGACTCAAATCCTTATTTAGTGAGCAACTTTTCAAGGCTACTGAAGAAATTAGGTGGTTTGAAATAACTCCTTAATCAAAAAGATGTTTACGCGGGTGATTTGGTTCAGACAGTTGCTCAAGCTCAGGAAGATCTCCGTACTTCTCCTGATAAAATTTAGTTCTTGGAAAGGTCTCTCGCCTATTTGAAGATAGCCTATGAAGCCTCGGAAGCAGAAAAAGAAAATTTGAGAGCTGAGATTGACCACTAGGACAAGGATTTTGATGCCCTCGAGGATAAGTTATCGCTGAATGTTAGCTAGGCTTTCTTGAACACTAGCCTCGAGACTCTAATTGAAGACAACTAGGAGGGCTTTCACCTAAATTCTGAGATTGCTAGAGCTAAAGAAGCAATTGATAAAACAGAGCAATTTCAAAGCTTTTCCTCACACGAAAAGGAAGTTTCCAAGGGTGATGGGGATAGACTTATTCCTGGTGGGGTTGATGTTCAAGCCTCTTCTTCTCAAGTTAATGCTTCTTCTCCCATTGAAGATGTTCCCACTGATGATACTCCCTTTGATGATTCTCCTTAGATTTTCCCTTTCTCGTACTTTTTGTTATCTTTTATGCTGTTTTTCCCTTAGTTTAAAAACTTTTTCTGGAAAGTTTGTTTTTGGATACCCCTGTCTACGTTTTGGGGTTTTGATGACAAGTTAGGACCCTTGTTCTTCGAGATTTAACATATATAAATGTATTGGTTGTCTTTGCTTCATATTATTCTCTTTACCTTATTCAAGCTTTTTCTTGCATTTAAAAGTACCTTTACAATCCGTGACTTTGATAAACAAAGTTTTTTAAAGGTGAGCCCTTTTATGTTAACGACACTGATGAAGATGACGTCTCATCTTCGCATAGGTGCAAATATATGAAACATGAAGTAGACATGGAAAATAAAATAATCTGAGGAAGTTTTATGTCTTTAACTTTCAAATAAATTTTGTACATCATTTTCATAATTGTTCATACAACACTTTCATAACTGCTTTCATTGTAGTAGATTTTAGAATACAAAATTGGGTTTATTATCCCGTGAAAAATTTTTGGCCTTAACTTAAATCTCGTATGAAATATATTGCATCATTCTTGTGAGTTCATACTACTTTGAAAAAATCAAGGTTTCTTCAAGGTTTTTGATTCTGGCTGAACTAAACTATGCCTTTTTTGGTTCTTTTGCTTCCTTCTATGTGCGTAATCCCCCCGGTGTTGGAGCTTTGAAGTATGAAATCACAAACACTGGATTACTCCTTCCTTTTGGTCCATTCCATGAAAAGGAAAATACAAACGGGACTCGGAGATAATTATTTAGATGATGACTGCATAACCCTTTTTTCATCAGAAGTTGCAACTTTGACCGGAATAATTCAGTATTTCGCATGCCTTTCAGGTTTAATATCATCATTTGGTATCGGCTAACTTTTTGCCTTTAATCTAAAAAGGTTAGTAAAATTCAAAAGAACAAAACAAATTGAACCAGCATGATAACTATCCGTGGGTATTTCCCTTGTCTAGAAGTAATACTTCTTCAGATGGACTACATTCCAGTTTGATGGTAGCACCTTACCATCTATGGTTTCTAACTCGTAAGCTCTTTTTCCCGCGATGCTTCAAACCCTATAAGGGCCTTTCCAATTTGGACTCAACTTTCCTGTGTTTGCCGCTTTTGTCTATCGGAACACCTTTTTGAGACGAAGTTCCTAATCTTGATGTATCTCAAATTAGCTTTCCTATTGTAATACCGTTCAATCATCTATTTTTGAGTCACCAGTTGAATTAACACTGCTTCTCTCCTTTCTTCTAATAGATCAAAGTTTACTCACATCTCTTCCTTATTTGTTTCATCGGTAGTAAGTGTGTATCTCGTTCTTCGCTCACCTTTCTCTACTGGAATCAAAGCCTCCGCACCATATACAAGTGAAAAAGGAGTCTCACCCCTGCTTATTTTTGTTGTCGTTCGATATGCCCATAATACCCCGATAACACTTCTGGCCATTTGCCTTTTGATTCTTCTAATCTTTTCTTCAAGTTATTTATAATAATTTTGTTCGTGACTCAGCTTGTCCATTGGCCACAGGGTGGTAAGGTGTGGAAGTAATCCGTTTAATCTGCCAACTTTGAAAAACTTTTATGATTTTCGTGCCTATGAATTACGGGCCATTGTCACACATGATTTCCTTTGGAATTCCAAGTCGGCATATAATGTTATGCCAAATAAATTCACTGACTTCTTTTTCCCGCACCTGTTTGAAATCACCTGCTTCTACTCATTTTAAAAAATAATCTGTTAAGACTAACAGAAATCATACCTTTCCTATAGCTTGAGGCAACGATTCTACAATATCCATGCCCGATATCATGAAGGGCCATGGTGTAATAACTGAATGTAACAATTCTGCTGGGCGGTGCATGTTATTATCATATCGCTAACATTTATCGCACTTTGTCACAAAGTTTTCTGTTTCTTCTTCCATTTTTGGCCAATAATATCCTGCTCTTATTAACATCCTTACCAATGATTTTTTACCAGCGTGATTGCCACAGTGTCCCTCATGTATTTCTCTCATTACATATTCTATTTGTAATGGACCGAGGCACCATGCTAAAGTTTCACCAAACACCTTTCGATATAGATTTCCATGAATTAAGCAATGCCGAGCGGCTTTTTGACGAAGCAACTGTGACTTCTTCTTGTCCTTAAGCAAGATACCATACTGCAAAAAGTTCACAAATTTGTTTATCCAATCCCAAGTTAGATTGTTAAAATTTACCTCACTCTTGTCCTGGTCAAATGTTGAATGAAATAAATGTATCACGATTGCATTTTCTACTTTTGTTACATCTATGATAGACGTGAGATTTGCCAATGCATCTGCTTCTGCGTTCTCTTCCCTAGGTATCTGCACCTCCTTCAACAACTGAAATTGTCTGATCAACTCTTGTACCTTTTCCAAGTATTGCTGCATTCATGTTTTTCTTGCCACGTAAGTCCCCTGCATTTGGTTACCCACCAACTGCGAGTCACCTTTGATCACAATCTGCTCTATACAAAGTTATCGCGCCAGTTCCAAGCCTGCAATCACAGCTTCATATTCTGCCTTATTGTTAGTTATTGGATAACATTTTATTGCTTGTCTTATAACCTTTCCTGAAGGTGGAATTAAAATAATTCCAAAATGTGCTCTTTTAATGTTTGAAGAACCATTGGTAAATAGAGTCCAAGTCCCCGTATTAGCTTCGATAAATACCTAAAGTTCCTTTTCTGCTTCAGGAACTAAATTTGTGCTAAAATCTGCTACAAAATCTGCTAAAACCTGTGACTTTATTGCAGTTTTGGGATAGTATATGATATCATACTCACTGATTTCTATTGCCTATTTAGCCAATCTTCTGGATAATTCTTGTTTGTGCAGTATATTCCTCAAAGGAAAAGCAATTATTATAGAAATAGGATGACATTGGAAATAAGGTCTTAACTTCCTAGATGCCATAATTAATGCTAAAGCAAGTTTTGCAAATGAAGGTACCTTGTCTCGGCATCTAGAAAAGACTTACTAACGTAATAAATTAGGGATTATTTACCTTTATCTTCTCAGACCAACACCGCACTTACCGCTACCTCTGACACAACAAGAACAATGAAAAGCCTCTCTTCGTCTTTTGGTTTGGCTAGCAAAGGTGGATTTGACAGATACGATTTTAGGTCCTTGAGGGCTTGCTGGCATTCATCAGTCCATTCAAATTGATTCTGTTTTTTCAGTACAAAAATGAATTTAAAACTTTTTTGTGAATATTTTGATATAAACCTTCCCAGGGCTGCTATTCTTCCTGTTAATATCTGCACTTCTTTTTTGTTCGTGAGTATATCCGGTATTTCCTTAATAGCCTTGATCTGCGCAGGATTCACCTCAATACCTCTATTAGAAATGAGAAAGCCAAAAAACTTACCTGAAGTCACACCAAAAGCACATTTTTTTATTTAGCTTCATATTATACTTGCAGAGAATCTCGAAAGTATCTGATAAGTGTTGAAAATGATCTCCCTCCTGCGCTGACTTGACCAGCTTGTCGTCAATGTAGACTTCCATAGTTTTTCCCAGATGTTCTTAAAACATTTTAGTCACCAATCTTTGGTGTGTGGCTCCAGCATTCTCTAACCCAAATGGCATGACTTTATAACAATATGTCCCCCTGTCTGTGATAAACGAAGTTTTTTCTTCATCTTCAGGGTCTATTGTTATTTGGTTATATCCTAAATATGCATCTAAAAAACTCAAAAGCTCATGTCATGTGGTAGAGTCAATTAGTTTATCTATATGTGACAAAGGAAATGAATCTTTAAGACAAGCCTTATTTAGATCAGTATAATCTACACAAACTCGCTATTTTTCGTTCTTTTTAGGAACTACCATGGTATTAGCTAACCAGTTAGGATACTTTACCTCTTGTATCGACCCAATTTTTAAAAGCCTTTGTACCAAATCTTGGATTACTTGATTTTTAAAAGATCCATTCTTCCTCTACTTCTGCTTGAAAAGTGGGTATGATGGGTCCTCATTTAGTTTGTGAGTCATTACCTTTGGTTGTATACCTATCATATCTGAATGCGACCAAACAAAAAAATCCAAGTTAGTTCGTAAAAATTCAATCAACTTACCTTTCCTTACTGGACTTAAATTTGATCCGACGTAAACTCTTTTTTCTGGACATTGTGTAAATAACATTCATGTTCAAGCTCTTTAGTAGTTGTTTTAATATTTTCATTTTCTTCTGTCTCTTGAATAACATCGGGTCTCGAATCAACATCAGTGTATCTTGGCATATCCTTAGTTGAGGTCTTTGTGACAACGTCCTCAACCAAATTCTGTAGTTGCTATTTCGGGTCTGCATCATTGGTTACCGCTCTTGCAATTACCACATAATTGATATTTCTTGAAGCTTGTTGATCTCCACGGATTTGACGGATTCCCCACTATGAAGGAAATTTTATAACTTGATGCAATATGGATGTGACATCATTCATATCATAAATCCACGGTTTACCCGTAATTATATTATAGGCTATGTCCACATCTATCACCTGGAACTTTGTATCCTTGACAACTACTTCTACGAAAGTGGTAAGTACAACTTCCCTTTTTACGATAACACTGAATTATCAAACCCGGACAAGACCGTGCCTTTGGTATCACATTGTAATTAGCTTTCATTCTTCATTCACCACCCTCATTAGAACGATATTCACTAAACTACCAGGATCAATCAAAACTCATTTTACGTTAGTATCATGTACAAGTAAAGATATTACCAGTGCATCATTGTGAGGAATCATCAAACCATCTGCATCTTCATCATCAAATACTATACCATCACCATCCAAAACTTGGCAAACTCGCTTCCCATGTGTGACTTTGACTTTTGACATCTTTTTAGTAACCGTATACGTTACACCATTGACCTTATCTCCCTCGATTATAACGTTGATTGTTCTTTTTGGTGATGGACTTTTCGGAGGTTCTTGTTTGTTTCTTCATATATGATTGCCTTCCTTTCTTACTGAACAAGTCAGTAAGATAGCCTTGCTTCAACAAATGCTCGACTTACCCCTGCAGAAGTCTACAATTCGTTGTTCTATGGTCATTATGAACCTCGCACCAGAAATCTAGATTTCTTTTGCTTGAACTTGATCTCATTTCTTTAGGCCATCACACCTTATCCCCATACTTCTTAAAATAGCTTCTAACTCAGATGTGCTGATATTAAAGCTATAATCCCATATCCTTGCCTTTGTATTGGAATCATCGCTTCGGGTATCTTATTCCTTTCTGAACCTAGATGAATAGCTTATACCTTTTTGCATTGATCTTGAGTTGAACCGTGCATTTTCTTGTTTAGATCTAGAGTCTCGCCCTGCAGATCCCATGTATGGCTCGTACCTGTCTTTTCCGGACCTTTTCTCTAATTCTGACCATATCGACCCCGATCTTTCATCCACCCTTGGTTGTGCGACTGTATCTTCTTCTATTCGCAACAACGTATTGTATATGTTGTACACTTCGTTCCAAGTTGTTGTTGGAAATTCTCACAAACTTTTTTTTGCCTTCTCGTGGCTTCAAGGCTTCTCACATTCAAACTACTCACGAATGCATAACTTCCGAATTATCAGGTACTCGAGGTAACATCATCCACTCCCACTGGAATCGACCTACGAATTCTCTGAGCAATTTTGTATTCCCCTGTTTAGCCTTAAAGATGTCTTCCATCCTTATTCAACCTTTTGAGCTCCCGAATGTGCTTTTATCAGTGAATCTGCAAGCTCGGCAAAATAATCAATTGAATTTTCAGGTAAAAGAGAATACCATGTGAGTGTTACACCAAACTTTTTGACCAGAACCGATTCGATTTCTTACTTAGTTAAATTGTTGCCTTTCAGCATGTGGTGAACACAGTCACGTGGTCTCGAGGTTCAGTGGTTCCATTATATTTTTGATTATCAGGCAGCTTAAACTCTTTATGGATTTGCAAAGGTGCTGCACTTGGCTTCCAGGATTATAGTGAATACTTGTCAATATCTACCCCTTTGGTTACGGGAGGTATGCCAGCTATTTGATCTATGCAATCATTTTTCTCCTTCAATTGTTTCTGCAAAGTTAGTACTAAACTTTATAAATTAGAATTACTTGGAGTACCTAACCCTCTATTACAAGATTCGTTAGGAATTTTTCCACTTCCAGAATTGTCAAGTCCTAAGCGCGGGTTTTCTAAGGTTACTGTGTTGATCGCTGGAGGAGTTTGTGCCATATTAGGCAATCCTCTGACAAAAGCTTGTAGTGCAATATTCACACATTCCACTATCAATTGATTTAGAATGTCTTGATCCACAATTTTTTTGTCACCTTGTTGACCATCAGCGCATGACGTAGACCTTTCCGGTGAACCTTCATGGGATTACCGAGGGGACCTTGTTGGTGAGTTGTGTGGTGGAGTCTTGCCTTGTTGGTTCAGCTGGTTATTCTCGTTAATGGTTGACATAGTTGGTTCTCAAAAAAGTGGAATTTGGAAAGTGAAAAAGGTTATTAGATTCCCGATAACGGAACTAATTGTTTAACCAAAAATAATTTTCTCTATCAAAGTCAATATTTAGAGGAAGACGGGTTACTGATAACCAATACTTGCTTCACTTCCCTGATAATTTTAGGAAAGAGCATCTCGAAAAATGGAATTTATTAACAAAAAAAATTAGAGAGTGAAATGACAATCACTATTTGAAATAAAGGCTTTAGACTTGTAAAGTGAGTCGAGAAAATGGTATGTATTTCAATAATAATCGTAACGTGTCCTTGCAAATGATATTTCCATTCTTATAGAGGAGCTTACAATCATAACGATTCCAACACTTAATTTGGGTTTATTAATGGTATTAATTGCATGCTACCATACGTATCCATAACTAGCACATTTACGACTAGAGATTCCTTGTAACTGCTCTGATTTCCCTTCTTTATTTACTTCTAGTTCGTGCATCTTCCCTAATTTATAACTTTCATTCATTTCGTTCTCATTTCTCTTTTGATAACTATCAGTTTGAGTTCTTTTTTCTGCGCTATCTCGCGGGTGTTTCTCTCGTACCTTCCATGCTCTTTTAATTCAGTTAATTGAGAATGCCACTTGTCGCTATATTGGCTCTCCATGCATCATGCCTCGTCATCTTACTAATGCTCCATATTTTATATCTTTTTTTCCACCAATATACACAGGTTGAGTTGAGTACAACATTTTACCCTCAAACTGAAGGGTAGTCTGAGAGCACTGTTTAGATATTGGAGGATATGCTACGTGCTTGTGTCATAGATTTTGGGGTTTGATGGGATCAATTTCTACCGCTTGCAGAGATTTCCTACAACAACAGCTACCAATCGAGCATTCATATGGCCCCGTATGAAGCTTTCTATGGGAGATAGTGTCAGTCCCCGAATGGATGGTTTGATCCAGGTGAGGTTAGAATATTGGGTGCTAACCTAATTCAGGATGCTTTCAACAAGGTTAAGTTGATTTAGGATCGTCTTCGCACTGTGGAGTATGAACAAAAGAGTTACGCCGATTGGAAGGTTCGTGATGTTGCTTACATGTTGATAGAGAAGGTACTGCTCAAAGTTTCACCCATGAAGGGTGTTATGAGGTTTGGAAAGAAGGAAAAGTTGAGCCCTCAGTATAGTGGTCCGTTTAAGGTGCTTCAGAGGAATGGAGAGGTGGCTTACCATCTTGCATTGTCGCCTAGTCTATCGAGTGTTCATACCATATTTCATGTTTCGACGCTTCAAAAGTATGTCGATGATTCGTCTCATGTTTTGGACTTCATCACGGCTCAGTTGGATGGTGGTCTGACATATGATGTGGAGCCGGTGGCCATTTTGGATCGGCAGGTTCGAAAGCTGAGGTCAAATAACATAGCTTCAATGAAGATGCAGAGGAGAGGTCAGCCAGTTGAGGAGGCTACTTGGGGGATAGATTGGGAGATGTAGAGCAGTTATCCATGCCTATTTGAGACTTCAGGTATGTTTCTAGACTCGTTTGAGGATGAAAGTTTGTTTAAGAGGGGGGAGGATGCAACGACCTGACCGATCATTTTGTGTTTTATAGCACCATTCTCCCATTTTCTGCTTATTATATTCTCAATTGTTGTTATGTGACTTTTCGGGGAATTTCGATTGGGTTCGGGGCTGTTTCGAAATGAGTTAAGACACTTAGTCTCAAGGTTGGGAGCTTAAGTTGAAAAGGTTGACCGGATGTTAATGTTACACCCCATGTTTTCATACGTAGAAGTACGCCATAAGTAAATTGATATAAGATTGGAAATGAGATTATTTTGAGGTTATAAGCATTATGCTATTTCAAACAAGGGATAAGTAATTAGTGAAGGTGAGAGAGTAAGCAAATCGAAGAAAATGAATTTCGTCGAAATTTGATATTTTAGGGCAAAATACGGCTCGAGAAAAAATATTCGATATTTATGGACTAGCGCCATACAGGTACCATATGACCATTATAGTAAGGTGTACAAGGTATGTTAAAAGTGAGTAGTATTTTAAGTAATTTGAAATAATTCTTAATTATGTTGGTGATTGGTTAATTATAGGATAATGAGATATTATCCAATTAATTAAGGAATTATATTGGATAAAGATTAAAGGAATGAGGTGGCATCCCCCATTCAAATTGATATGACTCATGATATAAAATGAAAGGTGGCTATCTAAAGTGTCATACAAATGACACTTTCGTAAAGACTACTAAGACATTAAAAGTTTGGCATTGTGGTCTTCCCTTGGCCTTAACATAATCAAGAATCTTATAATTTTCTCCATAATACAAATATTCAAAAACAGACATGCCTCAATCTAGCAAGATCTCAATAAGATCTCTCGAAACAAAACAATTCCAACGAGATTTCTTAGCATCGTAGCAACGTGAGATTTTGCGATTTTAAAGGAGTACGGTGCAACCTTATCCAAAAATATCATACGCATTTTTCCCTACTCTGGGTATGTTAAGGCTATCCCTTCTTTCTTTTTGGCATGGTCTATACGACACAAGCGAAACGAGCAAATGCACAACTTCCATAAATTATTCTATTCATTGAAATGCTAGAGACGTGTATATTCTTATTCTCCTATGTGTCATATTATTCTATCATCTGTTCATGGGTCTCATAAATACGTAAGTTCGTAAAGTTTATTTCATGATATTAATCAGAAGCATAATAGTGTTATGACGTACCAAAAGATTTTACTAATGCATTCATATCCATTTCATGCATTTATACATGCACATTGACCCGTGATCAAAAGTAGGTACCCTCGGGGCAGCGTTGTCAAACAAAGCACTTTTGATAATAGACATGCATGAGTTTTGTTAAAGATATAATATATATATATATATATATATATATATATATATATATATATATATATATATATATATATATATATATGTATTTAAGAAATAGTTTTAGATAAGCCAACGACCGTGACGTGGTTCAAGACATTGCCACCTTTCTTGCTACGGAATTTTGAGGGTTCTTCTCAAAATTCTTCCCTAGTTTAATGGATTGACACTTCTGACGGCTACTTGCAATGATCGGCTGTCTTTACTTCGGAATTTTGAGGGTCCTCCTCAAAATTCTGCCCCAGTTTCCAATTATGGGGGGGATGAAAATTTTATTGAATGTGATCGAACCCATAAAGCTGGCTACGTATCCCCTCTTAAATGGGAATCAGGTCAGATGTAATTCAAATTACATAATGAGATCATAAACGAGTATAATATCACTTGATTGCATCTGAATTGATTAGTTTTGGCCAAACTTCTCCGTCCATTTCTGCAAGTATGAGGGCTCCTCCTGTCAGAACCCGATGAACCATGTATGGACCTTGCCAGTTAGGGGAGAACTTCCCTTTGGCTTCATGTTGATGTGGAAAAATCTTCTTCAACACCAGATGCCCTGGTGTAAACCGTCTTAGTCTGACTCTCTTGTTGAAGGCTCTGGTCATCTTGTTCTAGTAAAGTTGACCATGGCAGACTACATTCATCCTTTTACCATCTATGAGGGCTAACTGTTTGTAACGACTATTTACCCATTCTGCATCATCAATCTCTGTTTCCCGTATGATTCTCAGGGATTGAATTTCTACCTCGGTGGGGATGACCGCTTCTGTACCATAAACCAGCATATAGGAAGTTGCACCAATTGAAGTGCGGACTGTGGTGTGATACCCCAATAGAGCAAATGATATCTTCTCATGCCACTGCTTATGCTTTTTTACCATCTTTCTCAGTATCTTCTTGATGTTCTTGTTGGCGGCTTCTACAGCTCCATTCATCTGAGGCTTGTATGCTGTGGAATTCTTGTGTTTGATCTTGAAGGTTTCGCACTTGGCTTTCATCAAATCACTATTGAGGTTAGAACCGTTGTCAGTATTGATTGATTCCGGGATCTCGAATCAACAAATGATACGATCACGGACAAAGTCTGCCACAACTTTCTTGGTCACTGCTCTGTAAGATGCTGCTTCAACCCATTTGGTGAAATAATCAACTGCTAATCGGATAAACTTGTGCCCATTTGATGCGGCAGGTTTGATTGGTCCGATAACATCCACCCTCTATGCGGCGAATGGCCATGGCGAGCTTGTTGCATTAAGCTCATTTGGAGGCACTTTTATCATGTCTGCATGGATCTGACAGTGGTGTCACTTTCGAACATACTGGATGCAGTCCGTCTCCATAGTTATCCAAAAATAACCTGCCCAGAGTATCTTCTTGGCTAAGACAAAACCGTTTATATGCGGACCACAGGTCCCGACATAGATTTCCTCTAGCAGTTTGGATCCTTCATTTGCGTCCACACACCTTAGCAAACCTAAATCTGGAGTTCTCCTATACAAGATTCCTCCGCTGTGGAAGAAATTTTTGGAAAATCTTTGAAGTGTACATTTTTGAGTAGCATTTGCAAGCTCTGGATATTCTCCTTTGGCTAAAAATTCCTTGATGTCGTGAAACCAAGGCTTTCCGTCTTCTTCTTCCTCGACATGAGCACAGTAAGCTGGCTGATCATGAATCTTTACTGGAATAAGGTCTATGAAGTTCTTATCTGGATGCTGAATCATTGATGATAGAGTGGCCAACGCATCGGCAAACTCATTCTGGACTCTAGGGGCATGCCGGAATTCCGTCTTGGTGAACCTCTTTCTCAACTCCTGTACATGATCCAAATATAGGATTATCTTGGAGCTCTTGGTTGCACATTCTTCTCGGACTTGATGTATAAGCAAATCCAAATCTCCAATCACTAGCAACTCTTGGACGTTCATGTCAATGGCCATCTTGAGCCCTAAGATGCAAGCTTCGTACTCGGCCATATTGCTGGTGCATGGCAACCTGAGCTTGGCGGATACCGGATAATGCTGGCCAGTTTCTAATACTAAGACTGCTCCTATGCCAACTCCTTTGAAATTTGCAGCTCCGTCTAAAAACATCCTCCAACCGTCATAGGATTCTGCAATGTCCTCTCCTATGAAGGATACCTCCTCATCAGGAAAATATATCTTCAGAGGTTCTTATTCTCCATCCACAAGGTTTTCAGCGAGGTGATCTGCTAAGGCCTGTCCTTTGATTGCTTTCTAAGCCACGTAGACTATGTCGAATTCGTTCAGCAAGATCGGCCACTTGGCTAGCTTGCTGGCGGGCATGAGCTTCTAAAAGATGTACTTCAATAGATCCATTTTTGATATGAGATATGTGGTGTAAGAATAGAAATAGTGCCTTAATTTCTTAGCTACCCAAGACAGAGCACAATAGGTACGCTCTAGTAAGGAATACCGGGCCTCTTACGGGGTGAACTTCTTGCTGAGATAATAAATGGCCCGCTCTTTTCTCCCTGTTTCATCATGCTGCCCCAAAACACAACCAAACGCTCCATCTAATACTGCGAGGTATAGTAGTAGGGGTCTACCCAATTCGGGCAGAACCAAAACTGGCAGTGTTGACAGGTACTCCTTGATTCTGTCGAAGGCTTTCTGGCAGTCTTCATTCCATTTGGTAGTGGCGTCCTTCTTTAGCATTTTAAAGATTGTCTCACAGATGATAGTAGATTGTGCTATGAACCGGCTAATGTAGTTAAGTCTCCCCAAGAAACTCATTACTTCCTTCTTGTTCTTTGGCGGCGACAATTCTTGAATAGCTTTGACCTTTGATGGATCCAATTCTATCCCTCGGCGGCTCACAATGAACCCGAGCAACTTTCCCGCTGGTACCCCGAATGCACATTTTGAGGGATTCAATTTTAGTTTGTACCTTCTCAGTCTGTTGAAGAATTTCCTCAAATCTTCCATGTGATCAGCGGCTTTCTTGGATTTGATGATGACATCGTCTACATACACTTCGATCTCATTGTGTATCATGTCATGAAAAATTGTGGTCATGGCCCTTATGTGGGTGGCCCCTGTATTCTTTAACCCAAATGGCATCATTTTGTAACAATACATCCTCTACGGTAGAATGAAAGCTGTTTTCTCAGCATTCTTTTTATCCATCCATATCTGATGGTACCCAGCAAAACAATCAACAAATGACTGCATCTCATGCTTGGCGCAATTGTCAATCAAGATATGTATATTCGATAAGGGAAAGCCATCTTTTGGACTGGACCGGTTGAGATCCTAGTAGTTGATGCAAATTCTGATGTTCCCATCCTTATTCGGTACCGACACAATATTGGCTAACCATGTTGGATACTCCACTACATTGAGGACCTTAGCTTTGACCTGCTTAGTGACTTCTTCCTTGATTTTCAAACTCATGTCTGGCTTGAACTTTCTAAGCTTTTGTTTCACTGGCAGATAAATGGGATCAGTCGGTAATTTGTGAGCCACAATGGACGTGCTTAGACCAGTCATGTCGTCATATGACCATGCGAATAAGTCCTCATATTCCCTTAGAAATTTTGTATACTCTTCCTTCTCAGACGGTGACAAATAAATGCTGACTCGTGTTTCTTTGACGTTCTCTACATATCCCAGATTGACGATCTCAGTCTCGTCCAGGTTGGACTTAGGACTATTCTCAAAATTCTCATCTTCTTTAACAATTTCTTCTGGTATATCATCTTCTTCTGAATCTATGTCCGTTTGTCGAGTTGTCTCATTGCATGTCATAGTCGTTGGTTCATCAAGATAAGTAATAGTAATGCTACTTAAATAAAGTAATAAGAGAAAATAATAAGAGAGAGATTTGTAAGAAAATTGAAATTCTTTAAAAATTCCATAAGTGTTTTGAACATTGGAGCTCTTTCTTGAGAAAAAAGAAAAATGCGAAAGGAAAATAAACTTAATAAAGCAAAATAGTGCGTAATGCTTTGTTCAGCCTTGCTATCCCAAGGCATGTCGAGCTCTGGTGGTTCTGACAGCCCAGTTGTTGAGGCGTGCTCCTCTGCTCACAACCTTTATGGAGGGGCCTTCCTCCTCTTCCTCCTAAAAAATGACACAACAGTCCATATCATCCTCTTCCAGGAACAAATTCCTCATTGCTACTAATGCTTCCTCTTCTTTTGACCCATAGATGACTTCGGCTGGTTGAAAAGTCTGCTCCAGATGGGGTATCGGTTGCTCCAACGGATAGTAAGGGTCGTGCCATGGTGGCGACCAGTCCTTGAATTCTTCCCAGGTATACTCATACCCCTACCCGAAGGTTGTACCATGCTTCTTGAGCTTGATAGGCTTAGCGATTCCTTGGAGATTTTTGCCAAGTCCTTTGCCAGGTTCATACCCTCTCCAATTATGTATGCTTTCAATTTTGTTGTCCCACTATTTGTCTTTATCGACGGCATTGACCCGCTCAATGTGGTGGTAAGTTTCCCCGCCTATTCTTCTTCTTCCTCCAATTGCTGGAATGGTCGGGCGGCTATATATGGGGTTGCTACCATCACCATAAATGATCACCTCCTGGTGATTCCACTCAAACTTCACTGTTTGATGTAGTGTTGATGCCACGGCCCCAGCGGCATCAATCCATGGTCGTCCCAACAGTAGATTATAAGAGGCCGGCACGTCTATCACTTGAAAATCAACATCAAACCAAGTGGGCCCTATTTGCAGACATAGGCTAATTTCCCCAATAGTGGACCTTTAAGATCCGTCGAAAGCTTTAACGTTGATAGCCCCATCCTTGATTTCATGCAACATTTTTCCCAATGTTCTGAGTGTTACCGAGGACAAATGTTGAGACTGGACCCCCATCGACTAGGATCCGGGTGATAAAATAATCTTCGCACTGCACAGTGATATGCAATGCCTTGTCATGACTCAATCCTTCCGGTGGTAGCTCATCCTCGTGGAAGGTGATTTTGTGACTCTCCAACACTTGGCCTACCATGTTTTCCATTTCTCCTCCAGTGATGTTGCTTGGTACATACGCCTCACTCAATACCTTCAACAAGGCATTCTTGTGTGCATCAGAACTTTGTAATAAAGCCAAGATAGAAATATGTGCCGGTGTTTTGTTTAGCTGGTCAATGACCGAGTATCCTTGGCTTGTATCTTTCTCCAGAGATCACAGGGTCCAGTTTCAGTGATTGCTCGTCGACCAGAGGTGTGCTTACTTGACTCAGCTAAGTGTTCTGGGGTATAAACCCTGCCGGTTCTTGTTATACCTGCACTGCAACTGTTTTCCCAAACTTGGCTTTTCCCTTTCTTCTTGCCTCGGTTGTGTAGTCCCATGGTATAGCTTTTGTCTGGAATGGTGTTACGGCTGTCATTGCTACTGGAATAGGTATCCTTGCCTTGGAAGGTAATATAACAACTTCAAAGGGCTCTAGCGCCTTTGGGGGCCCAAAATCGACCTCGATTGGTGTTGGCGTCTTTGCGGAGGCTGGTGCTTCAAACTCAAGCGGTATGGATATGTTTACCTCAGCATCTTCAGAAGGCTGAATGTGGACTACAATTGGATTGAGAGTGACTGTTTGTTTCTTCGGGTCATCACCTTCCATGATCAAACCGATTGATCCTTTGAGATCCCAGTCGTCTTCTATTTCAATCATATGAAACACCTCAATCCTTGTGGTCTGGTAGAGGGTTGTTGCGGACATTCGGAGCAAGCTCCTTTCCCACGATAATCTTGTTGTCTATTACATCTTGGATTTTGTCGTTCAGGGAGCAACATTCATCAATAGTATGTCCCTTAATGCCAGAATGGTATGCACACGTTTTGTTTGGGTTAATCCATTGGGAGGGGTTTTCAGGAGTTATGGCAGGGATAGGGGTGACATAACCAGTAGCTTTGAGTCTTTCGTACAGCTGGTCGATATGCTCGACAATGGCGGTGTATTATTTGGGAGGTCTGTGGTCAAAATTTTGTCAGGGTCTAGGAAAGTTTTGGCGAGTGGGAGGTGATTGGTAGTAGGATGGTTGAGTGTTGTAGGCTTGGTAGAGTTGTGGGGGTTGGGAATATCTGGGTGAAGTAGGTTGGTATTTGGGAGGTGGAGATGATTTATAGGTAGGTGGTGGAACTTGGTAGGAAGGTGCGGGTGTCTGGTAATTTGGAGCGGGTTGATATGTAAGTGGGGATATCGGGTAGGTTTGATATTTGACTGGTGATTTGGTTCTCTGTGCAACCATTACGGCACTTACATCCCTCTTTTTTGGATGTACCACCACATAGTAAAGCCTTGTTGGTGGCTTGCAAAGCTTCAAAGTTACTGACCATACCACTTTTGATACCTTCTTCAATCCTTTCTCCCAGCCTGATGATGTCAAAGTATTGCAATCAACATCAGTCTTTCATAGTATTGCGGATCCTGAGCCCTGACGAAAAACTTGTCCATATGTTTCCCCTAAAGCAGGTCGAACCTTAGCAGCCTCTGACCTCCAACGAGTGGCATACTCGCGGAATGTTTCTGTAGGTTTCTTCTTAAAATTCTGAATGTAAAACACATCTGGTGCATTCTCCATGTTGAACCCGAACCTGTCCATGAAGTCGGACGCCATACTAACCCAGTTTGGTCACTTCTTGGGGTCTTGGCTAATGTACCAAGATAGAGCATCTCCTTTCAGGCTCCTCATGAAAAGCTTCATCCGGATTCTCTCAACTTTCCCTACTCCGACCAGCTTGTCGCAGTATGTCCTCAAGTGTACCCTGGGATCCCTTGTACCATCAAACATTTTGAACGTGGGAGGTTTGTACCCCTCAGGTAGTTCGAAATCGGGATGTATGCACAAATCTTTATAGTTTAGCCCCCCAGGCTCCTCAAGACTTCTCACATTCAAACTACTCACGAATGCCATAACTTCCGAATTATCAGGTACTCGAGGTAACATCATCCACTCCCACTGGAATCTACCTACGAATTCCCTGAGCAATTTTGTATTCCCCTGTTTAGCCTTAAGGATGTCTTCCATCCTTATTCAACCTTTTTAGCTCCCGAATGTGCTTTTATCAGTGAATCTGCAAGCTCAGCAAAACAATCAATTGAATTTTCAGGTAAAAGAGAATACCATGTGAGTGTTACACCAAACTTTTTGACCAGAACTGATTCGATTTCTTACTTAGTTAAATCGTTGCCTTTCAGCATATGGTGAACACAGTCACGTGGTCTCGAGGTTCAGTAGTTCCATTATATTTTTGATTATCAGGCAGCTTAAACTCTTTATGGATTTGCAAAGGTGCTGCACTTGGCTTCCAGGATTATTGTGAATACTTGTCAATATCTACCCCTTTGGTTACGGGAGGTATGCCAGCTATTTGATCTATGCGATCATTTTTCTCCTTCAATTGTTTCTGCAAAGTTAATACTAAACTTTATAAATTAGAATTACTTGGAGTACCTAACCCTCTATCACGAGATTCGTTAGGAATTTTTCCACTTCCAGAATTGTCAAGTCCTAAGCGTGGGTTTTCTAAGGTTACTGTGTTGATCGCTGGAGGAGTTTGTGCCATATTAGGCAATCCTCTGACAAAAGCTTGTAGTGCAATATTCACACATTCCACTATCAATTGATTTAGAATGTCTTGATCCACAATTTGTTCGTCACCTTGTTGACCATCAGCGCATGACGTAGACCTTTCCGGTGAACCTTCATGGGATTACCGAGGGGACCTTGTTGGTGAGTTGTGTGGTGGAGTCTTGCCTTGTTGGTTCAGCTGGTTATTCTCGTTAATGGTTGACATAGTTGGTTCTCAAAAAAGTGGAATTTGGAAAGTGAAAAAGGTTATTAGATTCCCGATAACGGAACTAATTGTTTAACCAAAAATAATTTTCTCTATCAAAGTCAATATTTAGAGGAAGACGGGTTACTGATAACCAATACTTGCTTCACTTCCCTGATAATTTTAGGAAAGAGCATCTCGAAAAATAGAATTTATTAACAAAAAAAAATTAGAGAGTGAACTGACAATCACTATTTGAAATAAAGGCTTTAGACTTGTAAAGTGAGTCGAGAAAATGGTATGTATTTCAATAATAATAGTAACGTGTCCTTGCAAATAATATTTCCATTCTTATAGAGGAGCTTACAATCATAACGATTCCAACACTTAATTTGGGTTTATTAATGGCATTAATTGCATGCTACCATACGTATCCATAACTAGCACATTTACGACTAGAGATTCCTTGTAACTGCTCTGATTTCCCTTCCTTATTTACTTCTAGTTCGTGCATCTTCCCTAATTTATAACTTTCATTCATTTCGTTCTCATTTCTCTTTTGATAACTATCAGTTCCAGTTCTTTTTTCTGCGCTATCTCGCGGGTGTTTCTCTCGTACCTTCCATGCTCTTTTAATTCAGTTAATTGAGAATGCCACTTGTCGCTATATTGGCTCTCCATGAATCATGCCTCGTCATCTTACTAATGCTCCATATGTTATATCTTTTTTTCCACCAATATACACAGGTTGAGTTGAGTACAACATTTTACCCTCAAACTGAAGGGTAGTCCGAGAGCACTATTTAGATATTGGAGGATATGCTACGTGCTTGTGTCATAGATTTTGGGGTTTGATGGGATCAATTTCTACCGCTTGCAGAGATTTCCTACAACAACAACTACCAATCGAGCATTCATATGGCCCCGTATGAAGCTTTCTATGGGAGATAGTGTCAGTCCCCGAATGGATGGTTTGATCCAGGTGAGGCTACAATATTAGGTGCTAACCTAATTCAAGGATGCTTTCAACAAGGTTAAGTTGATTTAGGATCGTTTTCGCACTGTGGAGTATGAACAAAAGAGTTACGTCGATTGGAAGGTTCGTGATGTTGCTTACATGTTGATAGAGAAGGTACTGCTCAAAGTTTCACCCATGAAGGGTGTTATGAGGTTTGGAAAGAAGGGAAAGTTGAGCCCTCAGTGTAGTGGTCCGTTTAAGGTGCTTCAGAGGAATGGAGAGGTGGCTTACCATCTTGCATTGCCGCCTAGTCTATCGAGTGTTCATACCGTATTTCATGTTTCGACGCTTCAAAAGTATGTTGATGATTCGTCTCATGTTTTGGACTTCATCACGGCTCAGTTGGATGGTGGTATGACATATGATGTGGAGCCGGTGGCCATTTTAGATTGGCAGGTTCGAAAGCTGAGGTCAAATAACATAGCTTCAATGAAGATACAGAGGAGAGGTCAGCCAGTTGAGGAGGCTACTTGGGGGATAGATTGGGAGATGTAGAGCAGTTATCCATGCATATTTGAGACTTCAGGTATGTTTCTAGACTCGTTTGAGGATGAACGTTTGTTTAAGAGGGGGAGGATGCAACGACCCAGCCGATCATTTTGTGTTTTATAGCACCATTCTCCATTTTTCTGCTTATTATATTCTCAATTGTTGTTATGTGACTTTTCGGGGAATTTCGATTGGGTTCGGGGTTGTTTCGGAATGAGTTAAGACAATAGTCTCAAGGTTGGGATCTTAAGTTGAAAAGGTTGACCGGATGTTAATGTTACACCCCATGTTTTCATACGTAGAAGTACGCCATAAGTAAATTGATATAAGATCGGAAATGAGATTATTTTGAGGTTATAAGCATTATGCTATTTCAAACAAGGGATAAGTAATTAGTGAAGGTGAGAGAGTAAGCAAATCGAAGAAAATGAATTTTGTCGAAATTTGATATTTTGGGGCAAAATACGGCTCGAGAAAAAATACTCGATATTTATGGACTAGTGCCACACAGGTACCATATGACCATGATAGTAAGGTGTACAAGGTATGTTAAAAGTGAGTAGTATTTTAAGTAATTTGAAATAATTCTTAATTATGTTGGTGATTGGTTAATTATCATTATCCAATTAATTAAGGAATTATATTGGATAAAGATTAAAGGAATGAGGTGGCATCCCCTATTCAAATTGATATGACTCATGATATAAAATGAAAGGTGGCTATCTAAAGTGTCATACAAATGGCACTTACGTAAAGACTACTAAGACATTAAAAGTTTGGCATTGTAGTATTCCCTTGGCCTTTTCATAATCAAGAATCTTATAATTTTCTCCATAATACATATATTCAAAAACAGACATGCCTCAATCCAGCAAGATCTCAATAAGATCTCTCGAAACAAAACAATTCCAACGAGATTTCTTAGCATCGTAGCAACGTGAGATTTTGCGATTCTAAAAGAGTACGGTGCAACCTTATCCAAAAATATCATACGCATTTTTCCCTACTCTGGGTATGTTAAGGCTATCCCTTCTTTTTTTTTGGCATGGTCTATACGACACAAGCGAAACGAGCAAATGCACAACTTCCATAAATTACTCTATTCATAGAAATGCTAGAGACATGTATATTCTTATTCTCTTATGTGTCATATTATTCTATCATCTGTTCATGGGTCTAAAAAATACATAAGGTTGTAAAGTTTATTTCATGATATTAATCAGAAGCATAATAGTGTTATGACGTACCAAAAGATTTTACTAATGCATTCATATCCATTTGATGCATTTATACATGCACATTGACCCGTGACCAGATGACGTCACACACACACACATATATATATGGGGGATATAGTAAAGGTTATGGCGTTATATACGCACCACCACCTGACTAGCTGGTATACGTTGATGATTTACCCATAGTGGCCAAGATGATATGATGGTATGCCCTCTGAGGCTTGATGTTGTTATGAACGCATATACCCATACATGAAATGACATTTATACGCATATGCATGACATTATAATATTAAATGATTCAAAGAGCTATTCATGTATACATGTTGAGTCTTTTCCTCCATATTTCTCTCATGTCTATTGTTTACTGATTTTCATTCCTTACATATACGGTACATTATTTGTATTGACGTCCCTTTTGCCTGGGGGCGCTGAATTTCATGCCTGTAGGTCCAGATAGATAGTTCGAGAGTCCTCCAAGTAGGCTATCAACTCAGCGCAAGATGTTAGTGCGCTCCATTTGCTCTGGAGTTGCTTGTTTGATCAGTATGAATTAGACGCGTATCTTTTGATATGGCGGGGCATTGTCCTATCCTTTATGTTAAGTGTGTACTCTTAGAGGCTTGTAGACAGATGTCATGTATATGAATTCTTGTATGGCCTTTCCGGCCTATGTTTTGAGTTTACAAATAATCATGTTGGCCTTATAGGCCCGTATGTCACATGTATAAGTTTTTATGTCAGGTTGGGTCATTCTATATTGAGAGTTCCCATATGTTTATTCTGGTTAGCCCATGACGTCCCGTTTGGTCCATTTTCCAAGGAAAGTACAATAAGAAATATATGTTATATTGGTACTCAGTTGAGTAAGGTACCGGGTGCTCGTTGCAGCCCATAGGATTAGGTTGTGACAAAAGTGGTATCAAAGCAATTCTGTCCTAGGGAGTCTACAAGCCGTGTCTAGTAGAGTCTTGTTTATGGGTGAGTCGTGCACCATACTTATTAGCAGGAGGCTACAGGGCATTTAGTACTGTCACTCTTTCTTCTTACTCTTGATCGTGTGGTAGAGGTCAGTTGTAAGAACTCAATTTTCTAAACTCTATCTTATTCATAATACAACGATGCCTACATCCAGAAAGACGGTTGGTAAGAGATATAGCTGTGGAAGAGTTGAGTCAGAGGAATTCAATTTTTGCATCATGCTTATGATAGATAAATATGAGGTATTCAGTAGATCATATGTATATTAAGACGCGCAAGCCTCTTGATAAGGAACCTTAAGGCAAGAATATTTATTCACCTTTATGGTAAAAGACAATGAGAGATTCAGAAGATAAATACAAGTTTCAAGAAGTAAAAGAAGCAAGATGAAGACGGGTACGAGGTACCCAGTTATTAAAGATTATCATTATTTACCATTCAGGAAGGGAGATATAAGCATTTTGAGTTACCTTCAACAGTGAAGGATGTATGTACAATCGGCCACACTGATCTTAGTTATGCCCTATTGGAGCTAACACACATATTTTAAGAGAAGGACGAGTTATCAGGATCTGGTTGGGGATAGAGTAACCCAAAATAGTGGATGGATTGGTAAAGTTAGTTGACATTTCCGAAAGATAGTGCAAACGTAGTAAAGGATCTCCTTGTGCGACACCTCGATGGTGCACCCAAAAATAGTACAACTAGATATGAGTACTACAAAGACAAGCACTGGAAGCCTGGAAGGGATAAATATTATCTTAGTATGACTCTCGTCCCTAGTAGAGAGATAATTCTAGGCAACCCGAAGAGCCAGTGGATGGAGCAAAGGGGAGCTAAAAGCAAAACAATCTCTTATTGAAGTTTTAAAAATAAAGTGATAGAAAGAAATATTAGCAGGAAATAAGAAGAGATCTAATGAAGCATTAAGATTAATATGTGATACATGGACGACAACGGTAGGTCAAAAAGATGACAGCATTCCAGAGTCTATAGCCAAATAAAGGAAAAGACGAGAGGTGACAGGACTTGAGACAACTAAAACAGTATTGGCCATAAGGTCATATCCTCACTTTGAGAAATAAGTTCGTGACTCCAACGCAACTATCGGAAGGAAAATTTCCACCCCAGAGTAATAGAAATTACTATGGGCAGGTGAACAAGATAAACAAAACGTGAATTAGGGACATGATGATTGGATAATACTCGGCATCGTGAGAGTTTCAGCTTTTGTTCGGGTGATAATAGAGTGGACAACGAAAGAAGATTCATGAGAAATTCAAAGAATGGTCATTCAGGAAGACGCTTCCCTAACGCAAGCAATGTGAGCAAAGTTAATCTTAAGGGGCTATGTGTGCCAGTTACACTAGTGGCTGCAAGTTACACTAAGTGCCACCCTCGCGAGTAAGGAATTTTGTTATCCTTGATACAGAAGGATTACTGCAAGGAGAGTAAGGGTCATCGATAATGCGAGAAAACTCCAATGATGAAGAGGTAAAACATCTATAGGTAGATTGTTGTGCGCTAAATATTAATACTTCCCTAAAGGGGGGGAGGGGGAATGTGGAGTGAGGCGGCACTAAGTCAGAATTAAGTGGTTCTAGTAATTATAGAATGGTAAAGGAAGAATGCGATAAAATAAAAAAGGGATGAGATTGCACTTATTCAAAGCCTACAGATATGAAACGATACCAGAGCGCTATGCAAACATGACGTCAAGGAGAGGAAGTAAGGGTTGCTGCCCAAGATGTTATTGATTAATAAGGAGCCAGTGCGAGAGGTAAGTTAAGTCAAAGGAAATAACCCAAGAAAGATTACGCGGAATATTTTTATGAGAATGGTAAAACGAGTAGTCAGTAATTGATTCAGGAAGAGCCTAGTTATGGCTAAACAGGAGGTTACGGACGAGTTAGCAGATCATGCAAGATAAACATAGTAAAACCCAATATGGTGAATTCAGTCTAGCATATATGACATCGTGATCCTTGAGAAATATTTAGATAAGAGTTGGGGTAGTTAAAGGTACCATATGAGTGTTACTAAAATAAAAGAGAAATTCACTGGGAAGACAGTCAAAATATCAGTTCAGAGGCAACCCTACAAGCACAAGGGCATGAAGGTAAGCAACTACGGATAATTATAGGCAAGGAAGGACATCAAAAGGTCGGAAAAAACTCACAACTTTACAAGAGTCAAGGGTTCTCCCTAAGTACTATACCGAAAGACTAGATGAGGAAATAAGGAAGAGGGCCTCTACCTAAGCTGGGTGACCTGAGGAGGAAATGGTCTTATAACAACAGTCCCGTAACAGTACTGTATGCACTCCATAAGGAAATGGCACCTACTGTGGCTAATGAACGGGAAGTAAAATTAAAAATGATATTCAAGATCATATGAGTTGTATGGAGTTGCAATATGCATGTGCACCAAGTTAAGCTAAGTATGCACTCAAAAGGGGTAGAAAGACCAAGGAAAGTAATTTCTTACGTTTAAAGAAAGCTGAGATGGAACAAAAAGAATTATTTGATTCATGATCCAGAGTTAGTTACGCTATGAATGCACTTATGAGTTTGGAGTTTTATACATGCAGCATATACAGCCGTAGAAGATTCTGATATAAGTTAAAAGAAAGAATTGAGATCAGGACATAGAAAAAGGTTTTAATTGTTAAAGAATTGTATCATGGATATTCCATAGCCCCATGAAGGCTAAAAGTAATAACTAACACCATGAGCCACAGATCGGAAGATAGCTTAAACCTACATAAGGTTGATCAGAGGAAAGAGGTAAGTAAAGAGTTACATCAACTAAGTAATTAAGGAGTCTGATTATTGGACCCCAAAAAGTTATAGACATCATGATAGAGAACGTTACAGAATCACTCTTAATATCAAAGGTACAAGAAAGATAATACAACAACCATATTCTATAATTACTCTACGATAAAGCCAGTTAGAAATGTACCAGCCGCATAAGAAGTCAGTATGAAGCTCTCACCGAATCATGTAAAGAGGTGCAAGTATTATAATAGAAGTTCAAGTTGCGGATATGAATTATACCTATGTAGAAGAGAGGTCATGAAAAAGATAGAAATGTGAGATTTTAAGGTAAGTAAGGTAAACAACATACGAGATACTCAAATACAGAAGGTTGTGAATAGTCCGTACTTCATACAAAAGGCTAGAGGCGATGGGAGTCAGTATCCAGGAATGATAGCGGCGACATCATTGGCATATAATACAACCTATGGTTTCTAGGAATCGAGAGGCCTAGTCAAGACAGTAAGGAAGAGTTAGAGACGATGTGATCTCTTGCTTAATGTTCCAGAATAACATTAGGAAATATATGGGGAATGAAAGTTGAAGGAAGGTCGGAAGTAATATAAATAGCTATGTGTAAGTCACAAGAAAAAGTATGGAAAAGTAACAAGGTTTTAGGAAGACAGGAGTAAGGAAAAGAAAGGGCGAGTGACAAGGTGACAGAAGTTGTCACTCGACAAAAGTGGTGAGAGCGGATAAGTTCTCAGGATTAAGCCTATAAAAACAATAAGAGCCGACGGCCTAAATAAACTCAAAGGAATCTAAGACTAGTAGCATTTAGAAGAAATGAAATGCTACCCTGATAGTGGAATGAGGGTGTGATTGTGATAGATAAAGGATGACGTTTGGGCCTTCGACTAAGTAATGATTTGAAGAGGATTTCATGGATTGTACGAAACTAAAAACGTAAGGTGGATCACATTTGGATACTATAAAATACGATTATTGAAGTACAATATCGCCCTTAAGTGGATCCAGAAAATCACTTCAAATATTCCTTAATACAGGATAAGCCCTAGTGGCAATGTATTACGTAAGAAGTTTCTAGTTATTAATGGAAGATTGTAGTTCAACATTGAGGTAAATCAACAATGGATAGATTAAAGATACAAAGTACGAGAAGAAATTACACCATCACTCTTAAGATGAACAATAATGGAGAGGCATTAAAAGACTTAGCTTTATGCATATAGGATAAGCAACAAGAGTAACATAGAGACTGACGCCCAGAGGGACAACTTGACATAATTTTGTATATGTTCAAAAACACAGGCCTAGATATTGGCTAAGAACTGGAGGAAAAGGGAGAAACGCGTCGCATAGGCGCACATACAAAGTTAGAGTCAAAACAGGCTGCATGATAGAAGGTAGGAATAGTTATGATATGAAGGATTCTGACTACAAGTCGTGGTATGAGAAAGAGGCTTAAAAGGGAGAATGCACTGGCCTTTGGGATTCATTCACAGAATAGTCATCTAGATGGCAAGTGGAGTACTAAACTATTCGCAAGAGAAATGGGTTATGAGAATGATAAGTCCATTTGTCAACATTCGAGGACGAATGTTCCAAAGAGGGGAATGATGTTACACCCCATGTTTTAATACGTAAAATTACGCCATAAGTAAATTGATATAAGATCAGAAATGAGATGTTACGTCCCGCATTTTTGTACGTTGAATCAATGTGAGCAATGGTCATTCAGGAAAACGCTTCCCTAACGCAATCAATGTGAGCAAAGTTAAGCTTAAGGGACTATGTGTTCCAGTTACCCTAAGTGCCACCCGTGTGAGTAAGGAATTTCGTTATCCTTGATAAAGAAGGATTAACACAAGGAGAGTAAGGGTCATCGATAATATGAGAAGACGCCAATGATGAAGAGGTAAAACTTCTATCGGTAGATCGTTGTGCACTGAATATTAGTACTTTCCTAAAGGGGTGAATGTGGAGTGAGGTGGCATTAAGTCAGAATTAAGTGGTTCTAGTAATTATGAAATGGTAGGAAGAATGCGATAAAATGAAAAAGGGATGAGATTGCACTTATTCAAAGCCTACCGATATGATACGATACCAGAGCATTATGCAAACACGACGGCTTTCCCAAAATAAGGGGAGATCTACTGCTTACTGCTCACGAAAACGTCCGAGCTATACTATAGTCAAGTCGTTCTCTTATCTTTCTGATCTCCTTTCCTTCTATTCATCAGATTTTAGGCTTTGACCCAGTGAAAAATGGGGTTGATTCTTGGTTCAAAAATGCCGAATCTCGTCTGAATCATCATTTGTCGGACTCTTTGGCGTAAGTTCCTTGGCTTGGACAGGGCATTTAGTTCATGTTGCTATTCCTATATCCAGAGGGGAGTGCGTTTGGTGGAATAATTTTTTAGATGTATTACCGCATCGCCGAATGGTTTCTTTTTCATTTTCAGGAAGAAAGAAGAAAAAAAAGACTTACATCTTTAATTGATTTGATCATTTTATGGACCCAGTTGTCATTTCTTATACAGAATTCCATACAGAGACAAAATTTTGTGATTAGTCTTTGAATCTAGAAACAATCCAGAAATAAGCTAAGAATTCACTTCGAATGAAGAAATTCGGAATATTGTTTCCTGATACTGATATCTCAATTTCTCAAAATACTTCAATTGGTACACGCAAGAAATAGGCTAATTCAGTAGCCTTTTGTTCAATTCCCAAGGAGAAGAAGCATGCCCGAGATGTTATTGGTTAATAAGGAGCCAGTGCGAGAGGCAAGTTAAGACAAAGGAAATAACCCAAGAAAGATTACACGGAATATTGATATGAGAATGGGCCAACGAGTAGTCAGTAATTCATTCAGGAAAAGCATAGTTATGGCTAAACATGAGGTTACAGATGAGTTAGCAGGTCATGCAAGTTAAATATAGTAAAATCCAATATGGTGAATTCAATCTCGCAGATATGACATTGTGATCCTTGAGAAATATTCAGATAGAGTTGGGTTAGTTAAAGGTACCATATAATAGTTACTGAAATAAAAGAGAAATTCACTGGGAAGACAGTCAAAATATCAGTTCAGAAGCATTCCTACAAGCACAAGGCATGGAGGTAAGAAACTACGATAATTATAGGCAAGGAAGGACACCAAAAGGTTCGTAATAAGCTCACAGCTTTACAAGAGTCAAGGGTTCTCCCTAAGTACTACAACGAAAGACTAGTTGAGGAAATAAAGAAGAAGGCTTCAACCTAAGGTGGGTTACCTCAGGGGAAAAAGGTCTTATATCTCACAACAACATTGTATGCACTCCATAAAGGAAATGGCCCCTACTGTGGCTAATGAATGGGAAGTAACATAAAAAATGATATTCAAGATCATATGAGTTGTATGGAATTCCAATAAGCATGGGCACCAAGATAAGCTAAGTATGTACGCAAAAGGGGGCAGAAAGACCAGGAAAAGTAGTTGGTTACGTTTGAAGAAAGATGAGGTGGAGCAAAAGATTATTTGATTCATGATCCAGAGTTAGTTACGTTATGAATGCACATAAGAGTTTGGAGTTTTATACATGCAGCATATACAACCGTAGAAGATTCCGATATAAGTTAAAAGAAAGAATTGATACTAGGACATAGAAAAAGGTTTTAATTGTTAAAGAATTGTATCATGGATATTCCATAGCCCCATGAAAGACTAAAAGTAATAACTAACACCATGAGACGTAGATCAGAAGATAGCTTAAGCCTACATAAAGATTGATAAGATGAAAGATAAAACTAAAGAGTTACATCAACTAAGTAATTAAGGAGTCAAATTATTGGAACCAGAAATGTATAGACATCATGATTGAGAATATTATTGAATCACACTTAATATCAAAGGTACAAGAGAGATAGTACAACAACCATATTCTACAAGGACCCTATGATAAATCCAGTTTGAAATGTACTAGCCTCATAAGAAGTCAGAATGAAGCTCTCACCCGATTCATGTAAAGAGGTGCAAGTATTATAATAGAAGTTCAAGTTGCGGATGTGAATTATACCTATGTGGAAGTTAGGTCATGAAAGAGATAGAAGATATGATGTGAGATTTTAAGGTAAGTAAGGTAAAGGTGAACAACGTACGATATACTCAAATATAGAAGGTTATGAATAATTTATAATTCGGACAAAAGTCTTGAGGCACTGGGAGTCAGTATCCAAGAATGATAGGGGCGACGTCAGTGGCATATCTTACAACCTATGGTTTCTAGGTATCGAGTGGCCTAGTCAAGAGAGTAAGGAAGGGTTATAGACGATGTGATCTCTCGCTTAATGTTCTAGAATAACATAAGGAAATCTATGGGGCAAGAAAGTTGAAGGAAGGTTGCAAGTAATATAAATAGATATATGTAAGTAGAAGCAAACGTATGGCAAAGAAACAAGGTTTTAGGAAGGCAGGAGTAAGGATAAGAAAGGGCGAGTGAGAAGGTGATAGAAGTTGTGAATTGACAAAAGTGACGAGAGCGGATAAGTTCTCAAGATTAAGCCCATAAAAACATTAAGAGCTGACGGCCTAAATAAACCCAAAGGAGTATAAGACTAGTAGCACTTAGAAGAAATAGAATGATACCCTTGTTGTGGAATGAGGATATGATTGTGATAGATAAAGGATGACATTTGGGCCTTTGACTGAGTAATGATTTGAAGAGGATTTCATAGATTGTACGGAATTAAAAACGTAAGGTAAATCACATTGGGAGGCTATGAAACACAATTATTGAATTACGGTATCGCCCCTAAGTGGATCAGGAAAATCACATCAAATATTCCTCCCCTAGTGGCAATGTATTACGTAAGAAGCTTCAAGTTATCAATGAAAAATTGTAGTACAATATTGAGGTAAATCAACAATGGATGGATAAAATATACAAAGTACGAGAAGAGATTAGACCATCGTTCTTAAGATGAACAGTAATAAAGAAGCGTAGGATAAGCAACAAGAGTAACCTAGAGTTTGGTCACATATCTCAGTAATAATAAATTGAAGTAAGAGTTATGGTATAGTATGGCCTACTTAGATGTAGTAAAGCTAATGACGCCCAGAGGGACAAATTGACATAATTTTGTATATGCTCACAAAGTGAGGCCTAGAGATTGGCTAAGAGCTGGAGGAAAGGGGAGAGACGCGTCGCATAGGCGCACATACAAAGTTAGAGGCGTATAGGTTGCATGATAGAAGGTAGCAACAATTACGAGATTAGAAGGATTTTGAATACAAGTTGTGGTATGAGAAAGGGGCTTAAACTGGCCTTTGGCATTCATTCAGAGAAGAGTCGCCTAGATGGCAAAAGGAGTACTAAAGTATTCGCAAGAGCTATGGGTTATGAGAATGATAAGTCCATTTGTCAACATTTGAGGATGAATTTTCCAAAGGAGGGAATGATGTTACACCCCATGTTTTCATACGTGGAAGTACGCCAAAAGTAAATTGATATAAGATCGAAAATGAGATGTTACGCCCCGCATTTTTGTACGTTGAAGTTTCGTCGTAAGTTAATCAATGTAAGCTTGGGAATGAGATAATTTTAAGGTTATAAGCATTATGCTATTTCAAACAAGGGATAAGTAAATTGGTGAAGTTAAGAGGGTAAGCAAATTGAAGAAAATAAATTTCGTCAAAATTTGATATTTTGGGGTACATTACGGCCCGAGCTAAAATACTCGATATTTATGGACTAGTACCATACAAGGTATTGCATGACCATGATAGTAAGGTGTACATGGTATGTTAAAAGGGAGTAGTATTTTAAGTAATTTGAGATAATTCTTAATTATGTGTGTAATTGATTAATTATTGGATAGTGAGATATTACCCAATTAATTAAGGAATTATATTGGATAAAGATTAAAGGCATGAGGTGGCATCCCCCCATTCAAATTGAAGTGACTCATGGTATAAAATGAAAGGTGGCCATCTAAAGCTTCATACAAATGACACTTACGTAACGACTACTAAGACATTAAAAGTTTGGCATTGTGGTCTTCACTTGGCCTTAACATAATTAAGAATCTTATAATTTTCTTCATACGGTGCAATCTTGTCCAAGAATATCATACACATTTTTCCCTACTTCGGGTATGTTAAGGCTATTACTTCTTTCTTTTTGGCATGATCTTAGAGATGTGTAAATTTTTATTCTCCCATGTGTCATATTATTCTATCATCTGTTCAGGGGTCTCGAAAATACGTAAGTTGGTAAAGTTTATTTCATGATATTAATCAGAGGCATAATAGTCTTATGACGTACCGAGAGATTTTATTAACGTATTTCATATCCATTTCATGCATTTATAATTGCACACTGACCCATGACCAGATGGGGTTATATGTGTTTGTGTGTGTGTGTGCACGCATGGGATATGAGAAAGGTTATGGTGTTATGTACGCACCTGTCGATGCCCCCTTTTTCTCGCAAAATCGGGTTTACGATATTTGGGCGGACAACTCTATTTCTTTTAGAATTTGGGTTTGAGATTTATAAGAGTCGCCACCTAATGATTAAGTGCATTAGGACACTAAGAAATTAAGAGAAGAAGAACCAGAGAATGGGTAAGGGCTTGAAATTATCTTAGGGGGAAGGTGTTAGGCACCCCCCAAGATCCACTAGTGTGGTTCCCGGCCATGCTACAATTGTGACTTTAAAACAAGAAAACATACAAGACAATTTCCACACATAACGATTACAAGTAGGGGAATGTATAAAGGTTAAGTAACAAGCTTAAGTTTGGGATTTAGGCAATTTCATAGTTGTTTAAAGAATATATATTAGTGCAGAAAAATCGAGATCAAATAACGGGTGCAAATAATCAGACAAAGAGATGAAATGGGCGGAAATTTGGAAGAGAAAATAATGCTGGAAATTTAAAGAGGTTCTAAATGATTAAAGCGAAATACAAGGTTTAAAAGAGCTGGAAACTGATAGTTTAAAGAAAATAAGAACGTAAGTACATAAGGGGGGGTGGTCCTAGGTTTATAAATAACATGGATCATCCATGCAACACTCGGTAACCAATTATACGCGTAGTGTTATCGCATGATTATCATATCCATGTCTACCTTTTCCCACCCCGTTAAGGTATTAAAGCGGGAAATAGTCTCGTTACCTATTGCATGCTACTACCCATCCCAATTCTATCAGTCCCAGAGGCAGTTGGGACTACTATTCCTAAAGGAAAGGGATATTGGCTTCTGAAGTTTAAATGGACAAAATCTAATACGACAAGCAAAACACATAAGAGAAATTAAGGGGAAAGCACACAACAGTTAAGGCTCAAATAGGCCCCCTAATTCAAAACAGAAGTTGTTTAGCATGACTTACAAGTACTGGTTAGGTCTTTAATTAAACTAAACGAAAGGGACAGTTGATTTATCACATATTTTCATATAAGAAGTCCGAATTGAGCCTGCCTAATAGTTGTAATTGTTAAAGACTGGTATAATTAATTAATTACCTAATAGTTTGCCTAGATGAGACCTATAGGCATGATATTTAACAAGGTGATATATACTGATTTTAAAGAAGGATTACTGATTTTAGAGACGAACAAATTCTGCAGATGTTAACAATATTTAATACTGATTTTAGACTCACAGATGAATCAGATTTAAACGATTGATCCTATAAGCATGAATTCTAAGCATAATTGATTTTAAACGGTTATATGAGTGTAGGAACCTTATGAACATGGTATCTAGGATGCAATTGATTATTCCTTAACCTATGGATTGTTTTCCTAATGTCATATGCATATGCAGAAATGCAGAATCTTATAGGCATTACTTCTATATGCTGAAATGCATAACATATAGGCATGGTTTCTATATGCTGAAATGTATAACCTATAGGCATGGCTTCTATATGCAATGCAAATACCCTATAAGCAGGATCTCTATGTGTAGAAATATAAACGAGAAGATGTTGTGATTGTAGAAGTAAAGACCTAAAGAACATGATGTCTACCCCATATGCATAACATAAAAGACCCTCCCCCATTGTTTACTATAGACCCCATAAGTATTACAAAATTATTACAACTTGAATGAGTCCAAAAAAGTAAATAAAATTACATTAGAGATTAAAATTCCAACCAAGGAGAGCCTAATTCAAACTCCTAGTCTGAAACTTGAAATAAACTAACTTCCAAATATCAGATTTCCAAAGCCTTTTCTCATACTTTGGGTATGTCAAAGTTCCAAGGAACTTCGTGAACTCCAGGTAGTGCTTACACCCCATTACATTTGCAGGATCAGATTATGGTGCAGTGTGGAATGGCCATCCTTCCAATATCCAAGTTCAGAGGGAACTCAAGGTCCCCAAGGCAAGGCTCATAGGAGGGGTGCAGAACTTAGAGTCTAAGAGTAAGTGTAAGTGCAGTAGAGGGGGAATTAGGGAAGGCCATAACAAGCTAGTGGTCATGCCCAGCAATTAGGATACTGGCACACCCCTGACTAGCCTATCAGCTTAAATTGGGAGTTAGGACCTAATTGAAGGTCAGGTTCAGACCTGGGCAGCAATTTGGATGATGCCAGGCCATGAACTTTAATTCATCACACATAGGGGAATGGGGGTATGGGGATTTTATAGCAAGCAGTAAACATAAAAGAAAGAATATGCTCAATGCAGAGTATAAACAACAAAGTAAACCAGAACATGGCAACTGTAAAGTAAACACATAGGGAAGGAGCTGAAATTAAATTAGGACATACCAGTTTTAGGGAAAACAGGTAAGTAAAACAACAGTCTTGAAAAGCCAAATTGCAAAGCAGCACAAAAGTCTCAGCAGAGAGTAGAGAGTTTGAAAAGGTATTGTGACTGGAAGTTTAAAGTTCTAGAGTTGTAAAGTTTTCAAAGCTTAAACTTAAAAGCCTGTCTCAATGCAGAAGGGTCGAGCCCTTTTTATAGTGCAACAAATAAGCAAGAAAAAAGTAAGGAAATATCATTGTGATCAGTCTCCCTTTAGTTAAGGGATTCTAATTTCAGACGGGCAAAACAATTATGGAAAGGGATTTTAAAAAATATTTTCCTAGTAGTATAATAAAGGGTAAGTACATAGAAGTTATTTAAGGCAAAAACTAATAGTACACGGTTTGTAAAAAAAGGAAAGGGAATCAAACAGTAAAAATTAAAAATTCAGACCTTTACTCGAATGAATCAAGTCAAGAAAAGGGGTAAAGAAAGGTTCAATTAGGGAAAACCAGTAACAATCAAGTGAACACAATCAAAGGAATACGGAATCAATTAGTAGTTGGCAAAGCCTTTTGAAAGAAGAGTTCTCATATATAAACACACAAATATGTAAATCAAGAAGAGACTGTCAAGTTATTTAAAAGAGAATTTTAATCAAAGAGAAGTTCAGAAACATGGGAAAAAGATACAGGTTCGACCTGCAGACTCATAGTGACTCTAAGAGTCCATGGGTCCCAATGTAGAACCCTGACTCGAACACAAAAATCAAAGTCGTCAAAAGGAAACCCCATATACTAGGGTTTCAAAAATTGAATCAGACGTGGGGACGGGAAAGCAAATCATTTGTTTTCAGAGTCTCCACAAAATAGACATGATAGCATGCTTGAACGTCAAAGGAAGAAAGATTATGAAGAACATATTTGAGAAACTCAAAACATAAGCGAGTTCAGAAGAAGAAGACAGTACAAACTTGAACACAAGCAGATGAAACATGTAAGAACATGAACAGAGTCAAAAAATCAAATAACTTTAACGGTAGGCACATATAGCAGAAGAGTAGTGAAAACATAGCAGAAATTAACAGGAGAACAGAAAAAGGTAAAAGACAATATATGTATAAAATAAAAGAAATCATAAGAGCAAGGTATAAATAAACACACATAAGGCAAAGAAGAAGAAAAAAGAATCAGAAAGATTTTTTCAAAACTCCTTGCAGAAACCCTAAAAATCGGAGAGAAACGATTTTGACAAAAACTTTTGGGGAAAACACTCTAGATGGCAAGAAAAGCATAGACATAGTATAGATCTAAAAAAATAACGATGAAAGAACCTCGAATGGCTTAGGGTTTCAAAGAAACCCTAAAAATGAGAAAGGCTTAGAGATAGGTCCGATCTTGAGTCGAAGAGGTTAAAAATCAGGTTCCTAAGTCTCGAATGTGCCGGAGAATGGTCGAAAAAGCCATGGAATCAAAGGTCGTAGAAGATCAGAGGGAGAAACATCGAAGCCATCTTTACAGACCTTGAATACTCAAGGTATAATGGAGGATAGGGTGGGTAGATACCATCCACGGCCTGGGATGCCATAGATTCTGGTGAAAATCCGATGAAGGAAGGTGGAAGGAGGCTAGGGTTTCGGAGATTTGAGAGTGTTTGGGATTTCAGGGTGGCGGGTCCGGTGAGAATGAGGGGAATTAGGGTAGGTTTTTAGGTTAATTAAGGAAGTGTGAGTTCTGACCATTGATCTTGAGTGATCAACGGTCCAGATTTATGTGGGTAGGTGGGAAACGGGTTGGGTCGTGGGTTGGGTTCAAATCGGAACTGGGCTGGTTTAATTGGGCAGAATTGGGTTGATTAGGGGCTAAAATTGAAATAAAATAGGGCTGTAATAATTGGGCTAAATATTAAATAGCCAATTTTACCCTTTTATTTATAAAAAATAGTGAAAATAATTTTAAAAACTAATTAAAAATACTTAAACAATTAATAATGTATAAATATTAATTTAAAAATATTGGACCCAATTTTATAATTATAAAATATTATTAATTCTACAACAGGATAAAATTGCAATTGTATGTAATTTAGCTTAGAAAATGCCAAATAAATTTGTAAAAAATATACAAAAATAACCTAAATATATTTTGATATAAATATAAGAATAAAGTAAATTATTCACCAATATTGATAGTTTTGGGAATAATTACTAATTTTGTATTGCTAAAATGGACAATTAGATATGCTTATATATGCATATATATGCTATTTTGAAAGTATTTTGTATATAAAAAAATTATATAGGAAAAAATTGGGTATCAACAACTGCCCCTCTTTACCCGGGAAGGATGAAAGAGTTATCGGGTAAAGACATGATGGCCAATTTTGACCGAACAAAATAATTTGAATTATTTTGACCGAGCTCTGGTTCCTGAGCCACCTACATATCCTTGGTTTTACAGGAATCAGGCTGTATGTAGTTTAGGACCTGTCGACGGAATATGTCGATGGAGATTTTTCCAAGAACGGACGAGATATTTGGATTGGGTTAGCATTGTTACAAGTTTAACAGGGCTGTGTAAACTGGAGCGGGATCGTTCCTGCTAAAACAGTCGTTGCTAGCCCGTTTACCTGCAAATAAACAACACGAGCGCATATGTTGTGCATAAATTTAAACGTGATGCAAGTTCCCGTTAGACCATGAATACTGTCTTTGGACGGTTAGGATGATGTCCTCGGACTATGGTGTCCTGGGCCATGAAACATATAATAAAGGATTCGCAGGCTATGAAATGATGCTCTCGGGCTATGAAAATGATGCCTTCGAACCATGATTCCTTTGAATAATGCTATGCATAGATAAAAGTGGGGTCTTCAGGCCATGACATGATGTTTTCGGGCTATGAAAATGGTGCCTCTGAATGATGACGCCTTTAGACAATTTTGCTGATCTTTTAGCCCATGAAATGCAGGATTTGGCGATCTTTCAACCTATGTAATACTTAAATAAAATGGTGATATTTCAGCCGATGTAAAGCGTAAATATAAATAGCGATCTTTCAGCCGATGCAAGATGAAGTGGCGATATTTCAGCCAACGCAAGACTTAAATAAAATGGCAATATTTCAGTCGACGCTAAGTGTAAAATATAAGTGGCGATATTTTAGCCGATGCAAGATTTAAATGAAGTGGCGATATTTCAGCCGGTTCAAGATTTAAATGAAGTGACAATATTTCAGCCGATGGAAATGGAGACATAGCTTAGTCTTGGAAGGAAGAATAGTAGCCTTATGCAATTATGGAGATAAGGCTTAGTCTCGGAAGGCAGAATAGTAGCCTTATGCAATGCAAGAAATGCAAATGGAGGTAGAGCTTAACCTCGGAAGGCAGAATAGTAGCCTTATGCAATGCAATAAATGCAAATGGAGGTAGAGCTTAACCTCGGAAGGCAAAATAGTAGCCTTATGCAATGCAAGAAATGCAAATGGAGGTAGAGCTTAACCTCAGAAGGCAGAATAGTAGCCTTATGCGATGCAAGAAATGCAAATGGAGGTAGAGCTTAACCTCAAAAGGAAGAATAGTAGCCTTATGCAGAAGATGAGAGACAAATAGTAGTAAGAGATTCTTAGCTGATAGCGGATAGCTGGTTGCCAATTGCGATATCCTCGCTGTTGGGGATATCGTGTATGGATATTGGTTGTGAAACGATATTTTGAGAGTTGTATTTCTGAAAGTACGAGTGTATAAATGTATTTGATTATTTGTGACTTGGGTGCCTGCATTCAAAGAAAAATCATGAGTTTTGTAAAAGGACCGGTTAGTTCGTGTTCCCGCTGGCTTCACATGACTGGCTCGGCTCTATTTATGGTGATACTGTAGGTACCCTCAGGGCAGCGTTGTCAAACAAAGCACTTTTGATAATAGACATGCATGAGTTTTGTTAAAGATATGATATATATATGTATTTAAGAAATAGTTTTAGATAAGCCAACGACCGTAACGTGGTTCAAGACATTGCCACCTTTCTTGCTACGGAATTTTGAGGGTTCTCCTCAAAATTCTTCCCCAGTTTAATAGATTGACACTTCTGACGGCTACTTGCAATGATCGGCTGCCTTTACTTTGGAATTTTGAGGGTCCTCCTCAAAATTCTGTCCCAATTTCCAATTATGGGGGGATGAAAATTTTATTGAATATGACCGAACCCATAAAGCTGGCTACGTATCCCCTCTTAAATAAGAATCAGGTCAGATGTAGTTCAAATTACATAATGAGATCATAAATGAGTATAATATCACTTGACTGCATCTGAATTGATTAGTTTTGGCCAAACTTCTCCGTCCATTTCTGCAAGTATGAGGGCTCCTCCTGTCAGAACCCGATGAACCATGTATGGACCTTTCCAGTTAGGGGAGAACTTCCCTTTGGCTTCATCTTGATGTGGAAAAATCTTCTTTAACACCAGATGCCCTGGTGTAAACCGTCTTAGTCTGACTCTCTTGTTGAAGGCTCTGGTCATCTTGTTCTAGTAAAGTTGACCATGGCAAACTACATTCATCCTTTTACCATCTATGAGGGCTAACTGTTTGTAACGACTATTTACCCATTCTGCATCATCAATCTCTGTTTCCCGTATGATTCTCAGGGATTGAATTTCTACCTCGGTGGGGATGACCGCTTCTGTACCATAAACCAGCATATAGGAAGTTGCACCAATTGATGTGCGGACTGTGGTACGATACCCCAATAGAGCAAATGATATCTTCTCATGCCACTGCTTATGCTTTTTTACCATCTTTCTCAGTATCTTCTTGATGTTCTTGCTGGCGGCTTCTACAGCTCCATTCATCTGAGGCTAGTATGCTGTGGAATTCTTGTGTTTGATCTTGAAGGTTTCGCACATGGCTTTCATCAAATCACTATTGAGGTTAGAACCGTTGTCAGTATTGATTGATTCCGGGATCTCGAATCAACAAATGATACGATCACGGACAAAGTCTGCCACAACTTTCTTGGTCACTGCTCTGTAAGATGCTGCTTCAACCCATTTGGTGAAATAATCAACTGCTACTAGGATAAACTTGTGCCCATTTGATGCGGCAGGTTTGATTGGTTCGATAACATCCATCCCCTATGCGGCGAATGTCCATGGCGAACTTGTTGCATTAAGCTCATTTGGAGGCACTTTTATCATGTCTGCATGGATCTGACAGTGGTGTCACTTTCGAACATACTGGATGCAGTCCGTCTCCATAGTTATCCAAAAATAACCTGCCCAGAGTATCTTCTTGGCTAAGACAAAACCGTTTATATGCAGACCACAGGTCCCGGCATAGATTTCCTCTAGCAGTTTGGATCCTTCCTTTGCGTCCACACACCTTAGCAAACCTAAATCTGGAGTTCTCCTATACAGGATTCCTCCGCTGTGGAAGAAATTGTTGGACAATCTTTGAAGTGTACATTTCTGAGTAGCATTTGCAAGCTCTGGATATTCTCCTTTGGCTAAAAATTCCTTGATGTCGTGAAACCAAGGCTTTCCGTCTGCTTCTTCCTCGACATGAGCACAGTAAGCTGGCTGATCATGAATCTTTACTGGAATAAGGTCTATGAAGTTCTTATCTGGATGCTGAATCATTGATGATAGAGTGGCCAACGGATCGACAAACTCATTCTGGACTCTAGGGGCATGCCGGAATTCCGTCTTGGTGAACCTCTTTCTCAACTCCTGTACATGATGCAAATATAGGATTATCTTGGAGCTCTTGGTTGCACATTCTTCTCGGACTTGATGTATAAGCAAATCCGAATCTCCAATCACTAGCAACTCTTGGATGTTCATGTCAATGGCCATCTTGAGCCCTAAGATGCAAGCTTCGTACTCGGCCATATTGCTGGTGCATGGCAACCTGAGCTTGGCGGATACCGGATAATGCTGGCCAATTTCTAATACTAAAACTGCTCCTATGCCAACTCCTTTGAAATTTGCAGCTCCGTCGAAAAACATCCTCCAACCGTCATAGGATTCTGCAATGTCCTCTCCTATGAAGGATACCTCCTCATCAGGAAAATACATCTTCAGAGGTTCTTATTCTCCATCCACAGGGTTTTCAGCGAGGTGATCTGCTAAGGCCTGTCCTTTGATTGCTTTCTGAGCCACGTAGACTATGTCGAATTCGTTCAGCAAGATCGGCCACTTGGCTAGCTTGCTGGCGGGCATGGGCTTCTGAAAGATGTACTTCAATGGATCCATTTTTTATATGAGATATGTGGTGTAAGAATAGAAATAATGCCTTAATTTCTGAGCTACCCAAGACAGAGCACAACAGGTGCGCTCTAGTAAGGAATACCGGGCCTCTTACGGGGTGAACTTATTGCTGAGATAATAAATGGCCTGCTATTTTCTCCGTGTTTCATCATGCTGCCCCAAAACACAACCAAACACTCCATCCAATACTGCGAGGTATAGTAGTAGGGGTCTACCCAATTCGGGCGGAACCAAAACTGGCAGTGTTGATAGGTACTCCTTGATTCTGTCAAAGGCTTTCTGGCAGTCTTCATTCCATTTGGTAGTAGCGTCCTTCTTTAGCATTTTAAAGATTGTCTCACAGATGATAGTAGATTGTGCTATGAACTGGCTAATGTAGTTAAGTCTCCCCAAGAAACTCATTACTTCCTTCTTGTTCTTTGGCGGCGGCAATTCTTGAATAGCTTTGACCTTTGATGGATCCAATTTTATCCCTCGGCGGCTCACAATGAACCCGAGCAACTTTCCCGCTGGTACCCCAAATGCACATTTCGAGGGATTCAATTTTAGGTTGTACCTTCTCGGTCTGTTGAAGAATTTCCTCAAATCTTCCATGTGATCAGCGGCTTTCTTGGATTTGATGATGACATCGTCTGCATACACTTCGATCTCATTGTGTATCATGTCATGAAAAATTGTGGTCATGGCCCTTATGTGGGTGGCCCCTGTATTCTTTAACCCAAATGGCATCATTTTGTAACAATACATCCTCTACGGTGGAATGAAAGCTGTTTTCTCAGCATTCTTTTTATCCATCCATATCTGATGGTACCCAGCAAAACAATCAACAAATGACTGCATCTCATGCTTGGCGCAATTGTCAATCAAGATATGTATATTCGATAAGGGAAAGCCATCTTTTGGACTGGACCGGTTGAGATCCTAGTAGTTGACGCAAATTCTGACATTCCCATCCTTATTCGGTACCGACACAATATTGGCTAACCATGTTGGATACTCTACTACATTGAGGACCTTAGCTTTGACCTGCTTAGTGACTTCTTCCTTGATTTTCAAACTCATGTCTGGCTTGAACTTTCTAAGCTTTTGTTTCACTGGCAGACAAGCAGGATCAGTCAGTAATTTGTGAGCCACAATGGACGTGCTTAGACCAGTCATGTCGTCATATGACCATGCGAATATGTCCTCATATTCCCTTAGAAATTTTGTATACTCTTCCTTCTCATACGGCGACAAATAAATGCTGACTCGTGTTTCTTTGACGTTCTCTACATATCCCAGATTGACGATCTCAGTCTCATCCACGTTGGACTTAGGACTATTCTCAAAATTCTCATCTTCTTTAAAAATTTCTTCCGGTATATCATCTTCTTCTGAATCTATGTCCGTTTGTCGAGTTGTCTCATTGCATGTCACAGTCGTTGGTTCATCAAGATAAGTAATAGTAATGCTACTTAAATAAAGTAATGAGAGAAAATAATAAGAGAGAGATTTGTAAGAAAATTGAAATTCTTTAAAAATTCCATAAGTGTTTTGAACATTGGAGCTCTTTCTTGAGAAAAAAGAAAAATGCGAAAGGAAAATAAACTTAATAAAGAAAAATAGTGCGTAATGCTTTGTTCAGCCTTGCTACCCCGAGGCATGTCGAGCTCTGGTGGTTCTGACAGCCCAGTTGTTGAGGCGTGCTCCTCTGCTCACAACCTTTATGGAGGGGCCTTCCTCCTCTTCCTCCTCAAAAATGACACAACAGTCCATATCATCCTCTTCCAGGAACAAATTCCTCATTGCTACTAATGCTTCCTCTTCTTTTGACCCATAGATGACTTTGGCTGGTTGAAAAGTCTGCTCCAGATGGGGTATCGGTTGCTCCAATGGATAGTAAGGGTCGTGCCATGGTGGCGACCAGTCCTTGAATTCTTCCCAGGTATACTCATACCCCTACCCGAAGGTTGTACCATGCTTCTTGAGCTTGATAGGCTTAGCGATTCCTTGGAGATTTTCTCCAAGTCCTTTGCCAGGTTCATACCCGCTCCAATTATGTATGCTTTCAATTTTGTTGTCCCACTATTTGTCTTTATCGACGGTATTGACCCGCTCAATATGGTGGTAAGTTTCCCCGCCTATTCTTCTTCTTCCTCCAATTGCTGGAATGGTCTGGCGGCTATATATGGGGTTTCTACCGTCACCATAAATGATCACCTCCTGGTGATTCCACTCAAACTTCACTGCCTGATGTAGTGTTGATGCCACGGCCCCGGCGGCATCAATCCATGGTCGTCCCAACAGTAGATTATAAGAGGCCGGCACGTCTATCACTTGAAAATCAACATCAAACCAAGTTGGCCCCATTTGCAGACATAGGCTAATTTCCCCAATAGTGGACCTTTAAGATCCGTCGAAAGCTTTAACGTTGATAGCCCCATCCTTGATTTCATGCAACATTTTTCCCAATGTTCTGAGTGTTACCGAGGACAAATGTTGAGACTGGACCCCCATCGACCAGGATTCGGGTGATAAAATAATCTTCGCACTGCACAGTGATATGCAATGCCTTGTTATGACTCAATCCTTCCGGTGGTAGCTCATCCTCGTGGAAGGTGATTTTGTGACTCTCCAACACTTGGCCTACCATGTTTTACATTTCTCCTCCAGTGATGTTGCTTGGTACATACGCCTCACTCAATACCTTCAAGAAGGCATTCTTGTGTGCATCAGAACTTTGTAATAAAGCCCAGATAGAAATATGTGCCGGTGTTTTGTTTAGCTGGTCAATGACCGAGTATTCCTTGGCTTGTATCTTTCTCCAGAGATCACAGGGTCCAGTTTCAATGATTGCTCGTCGACCAGAGGTCTGCTTACTTGACTCAGCTAAGTGTTCGGGGGTATAAACCCTGTCGGTTCTTGTATACCTGCGCTGCAACTGTTTTCCCAAACTTGGCTTTTCCCTTTCTTCTTGCCTCGGCTGTGTAGTCCCATGGTATAGCTTTTGTGTGGAATGGTGTTACGGCTGTCATCGCTACTGGAATAGGTATCCTTGCCTTAGAAGGTAATATAACAACTTCAAAGGGCTCTAGCGCCTTTGGGGGCCCAAACTCGACCTCGATTGGTGTTGGCATCTTTGCGGAGGCTGGTGCTTCAAACTCAAGCGGTATGGATATGTTTACCTCAGCATCTTCAGAAGGCTGAATTTGGACTACAATTGGATTGAGAGTGACTGTTTGTTTCTTCGGGTCATCACCTTCCATGATCAAACCGATTGATCCTTTAAGATCCCAGTCGTCTTCTATTTTAATCATATGAAACACCTCAACCCTTATGGTCTGGTAGAGGGTTGTTGCGAACGTTCGGAGCAGGCTCCTTTCCCACGATAATCTTGTTGTCTATTAGAGCCTGGATTTTGTCGTTCAGGGAGCAGCATTCATCAATAGTATGTCCCTTAATGCCGGAATGGTATGCACACGTTTTGTTTGGGTTAATCCATTGGGAGGGGTTTTCAGGAGTTATGGCAGGGATAGGGGTGACATAACCAGTAGCTTTGAGTCTTTTGTACAGCTGGTCGATATGCTCGACAATGGCGGTGTATTATTTGGGAGGTCTGTGGTTAAAATTTGGTCAGGGTCTAGGAAAGTTTTGGCGAGTGGGAGGTGATTGGTAGTAGGATGGTTGAGTGTTGTAGGCTTGGTAGACTTGTGGGGGTTGGGAATATCTAGGTGAAGTAGGTTGGTATTTGGGAGGTGGAGATGATTTATAGGTAGGTGGTGGAACTTGGTAGGAAGGTGCAGGTGTCTGGTAATTTGGAGCGGGTTGATATGTAAGTGAGGATATCGGGTAGGTTTGATATTTGACTGGTGATTTGGTTCTCTGTGCAACCATTACGGCACTTACATCCCTCTTTTTTGGATGTACCACCACACAGTAAAGCCTTGTTGGTGGCTTGCAAAGCTTCAAAGTTACTGACCATATCACTTTTGATACCCTCTTCAATCCTTTCTCCCAGCCTGATGATGTCAAAGTATTGCGATCAACATCTGTCTTTCATAGTATTGCGGATCCTGAGCCCTGACGAAAAACTTGTCCATATGTTTCCCCTAAAGCAGGTCGAACCTTAGCAGCCTCTGACCTCCAACGAGTGGCATACTCGCGGAATGTTTCTATAGGTTTCTTCTTAAAATTCTGAATGTAAAACACATCTGGTGCATTCTCCATGTTGAACCCGAACCTGTCTATGAAGTCGGACGCCATACTAACCTAGTTTGGTCACTTCTTGGGGTCTTGGCTAATGTACCAAGATAGAGCATCTCCTTTCAGGCTCCTCGTGAAAAGCTTCATCCGGATTCTCTCATCTTTTCCTACTCCGACCAGATTGTCGCAGTATGTTCTCAAGTGTACCCTGGGATCCCTTGTACCATCAAACATTTCGAACGTGGGAGGTTTGTACCCCTCAGGTAGTTCGAAATCGGGATGTATGCACAAATCTTTATAGTTTAGCCCCCCTAATTCCTTTACTACCTTCGACGCCTTGGATCCTGGTGGTCAGCTTCTTAAGCTCTTCAACCAAATTTCTAATGATTGAGTCTTTATCATTGGACTCAGGTATGCTTGAGATGGGTTGAGTAAGGTGGGACACAGTTTCCACATAGATGGGGGTGTTGTTGTGGCAGTGGTTATTTGTGGAATTCATTGGTTCCGGGATGAGCAGCGGGGTATTGTTGGGAGTGTGGAAAGTGTTGCAGTGATGATGAGGAGCGAGATGGTTTGGGACATTTTGTGGAGGTGCGGGATTCTGAGTGACTTCCAAAGAGGTAAGGGAAAATGACAGATTTGCCAAATTCCGGACCTGGTCAAGCTCTTCTTGAAACTTCAGTAGCTTTTGTTCAATTTGAGAGGTATTTTCCTTGGGAACCTTGGAATTACGGGTGATCTCTATTTGTTCAGCTGAGTTGTTTGAATCTTCCATTCTTCTTTTGTTTTTGTGTTTGATGGGACTGGGAGGAGGAGTAGGTGGAGGGCCCCTGGATCTTGTAAAATATGCCGATGTTGCCAGAGTTCACGAACTAACCTTTGGGGAGGGGAATAAACAAAAGTAAAAAATAAAAAAGTAACGAGTTAGTAGGGATTATAAGGAAAAATGTTGCAATATTTAAACACGTAGTGCAGGAAATATAAAGCGTGTCCTAATTTTGGGGACCTCATTGTGCCCGAGGTAGGCCTAGCGACAAGTAAATTTGGAGAACTTAGAATGTTAAATGCCTTATTTTATTGATAAAAAATAAGACGAATCCCAAAACAACACTAAATAATAGGAAATAAAAGTGTCACTAGTGGTCATAGTCCTTATTACATTTGTAAAGCAAAAAATAAATTCCTATCTACTTGGTCTAGAAGGACCTTCCCCAGATTCGGCAGTATTGACTCCCTTGTAAAGTTCTCCCAGCTCGTGCAGTCCTAGCAGAAAGTAGGCCCTCGCCAGATGTCTGCCTTCATTTTCTTCAGCAACCCGGCAATCTTCAACTCTCTTCAAAAACTTCTTTTCCAGCTCCACTATGCCCTGCTCCAAACAGATCAGTCGTTTGTTGGTGCTGACAGCCATATCTTTCCATTCTCCAATTAGCTTTTGATTGGCTTTTTGTATTTCATGGTGCTCATTTTCACATTCTCGCATTCTCTTATGCAGTTGGTTGTACTTTACCTGTGCTTCAGCCTTTTCATCAATAATCCTGTGACCTCGAACAAATCCGGGCTGACCCAAATTGTTGTGATTGTCCTCCAGCCACCCTAAATAATGTGGGGTACAACCAGCATGGTAGCGATCTGGTTCGATGGTGTCTTTTCCTAAAAAAATTTTGCAATTTCACATATGCTGAGCCTGGCACCTGTATGGATTATCGTCATCCTGGAAATCGGCTCGGAAGTGACTTATCTTGTCCACCCTTGGTATAACCTGCTTTCTACCTGCCTGTCTCATAACCCGGATAGGGACATGTGGGTAGGTCCCTCTCAAACCAATCAGTATCAGAAATGGCACATCCCTAGACCGTATGATGAATTCTTCAGTAGGGCACCACTCAAACATCTATTGTACTCGGTCTTCGGTAAGATTGTCGAAGAGTTCGACCCACTCTCTAGCATTCTTTGGTTGGGCGAACATGTTGGGCATATAGTTCATCTGCTTTGGGTGATGAAAAGCGATGTGATCATCCCAGTCTCTACGATGGATTTCCTGTCGGTACTCACCCTTTGGAGGTATTCCATGAGCCATAGTTGGAGTAGCAAATTACATCCTTCGAAATGTTTGGCCCCTTGTTGACATCTTTCTAGGGCTTGGTATATTTCTGCAACTATCATTGGCATAAGGCTGAATGGCTGCCCGTTAATTCCTTCCATTAAGGTTTTAGTGACCATGGCTACTCTGGAATGGATCCTTGCTTTCTTCGTTGGAAAAACTATCATCCCCAATAAACAAAACATAAATACAAACACACTTTGGTGGATATGCCCCAATGAGATGAGGGCGAATTCATCCGGATAAGTACGGTATGATTTGCTGTGATCGTACCTTTTATACAAATGGTCAAAAGGAATGTATGACTCCTCCAAACACGTCAAGTTGGGATTCTTCTTTAGACCCATCATTTTAAGAAAACCTACCCTTACGATTTTTGGGAATTAGCAAACCTGGAGTTTCCTATGGTATCCCAGCTAGTCCTCCTATTTCCTCGAGTAAAGGTGTCATTTCTATGTCCCCGAAGCGAAACATCGATCTATCACAATCCCAAAATTGAGTTGCAGCCTCTATGATTTTGTTGTTAGGTTGAATGTCTAGGAGAAAAGGCAGGTTTCCTAGATACTTTCTGACAAGAGCTTGATCGCTGGAATGAAGATCTCCCCTCCAATTCAACAATTTGGGGTGGATATTGGTGACTATGCCGAATCTGGGGACCTCGTGCCTCATTTTCTACAAAAAAAAGGTTAGGCCCTTTTCCCCCACTAGAATCGACAATTTTAATATCAATAATTGGCATAGCAAAGCATTTAGTTCTCCAAATAAATGCACAGAACGTGGTAGTGTCTGTTTGGGTTTCAAAGAAACCCAGTGGACTTTGGACAAGACTATCTTAAAGAGTCATTATGCGGACAACATAACTGACTCGGCTAAGTTTGACCATGATGCATGCATAATTTAATGGTTTATATGGGGTATTAGACTTGGTACCCTTGAACGGACAACTCAAGAGGGAAAGGCGCAGAACTGTCGACAGCACCGCTGATCGACTAGTTTTACCGCAAATATGCCTTTGCCAAATTTAGGGGGTGATAATATTGGAAGGGTGCAACCACTCATTATAAGTGTGACTATGGTATTTTGTTTGGCACGAGTGGAATATGATGTTGAAAAAGATGCAATTACAACAAATAACAATTTGCCATGTATTTTCACGTTCATCAAATAATGATTACAATAATTGCTATAATTACAACACTATTGAAGGAAAGCGGTAAAAGAAAGCATTAAAGGAAAGAAACAAAGAGCCAAGTCATTTTCATAGTAGAAAAGATATAAAGACATTAAATAAAGGCAATAAAGAAGCAGCAAAGTCACAAGTAAAATGAAATTGTAAAAGCCTAAAGAAATCCCCAGTGTAGTCGCCATGCTGTCGATGCCTCCTTTTTCTCGCGAAATCGGGTTTACAACATTTGGGTGGACAACTATATTCCTTTAGGGAATTTGGGTTTGAGATTTAGAAGAGTCGCCACATAATGATTAAGTTCATTAGGACACTAAGAAATTAAAAGAGAAGAAGAACCAGAGAATGGATAAGAGCTAGAAATTATCCAAGGGGAAAGGTGTTAGGCACCCCCCAAGATCCACTAGTGTAGTTCCCGGTCATGCTACGATTGTGACTTTAAAACAAGAAAACATACAAGACAATTTCGACATATTACGATTACAAGTAGGGGAATGTATAAAGGTTAAGTACCAAGCTGATATTTGGGATTTAGGCAATTTCATAGTTGTTTAAAGAATATATATAAGTGCATAAAAATAGGGATCAAATAACGGGTGCAAATAATCAGACAAAGAGATGAAATGGGTGGAAATTTTGGAAGAGAAAACAGTGCTGGAAATTTAAAGAGGTTATAAATGATTAAAGTGAAATACAAGGTTTGAAAGAGCTGGAAACTGACAGTTTAAAGAAAATAGGAACGTAAGTACATAAGGAGGGAGGGGGTCCTAGGTTTATAAATAACATGGATCATCCACGCAACACTCGGCAACCAATTATACGCGTAGTGTTATCGCGTGATCATCATATTCATGTCTACCCTTTCCCACCCCATTAAGGTATTAAAGCGCAAAATAGTCTCGTTACCTATTGCATGCTACTACCCGTCCCAATCCTATCAGTCCCGGAGGCATTTGGGACTACTATTCCTAAAGGGAAGGGATATTGGCTTTTGAAGTTTAAAAGGACAAAATCTAATGTGACAAGCAAAACACATAAGAGCAATTAAGGGGAAAGCACACAACAGTTAAGGCTCAAATAGGCCTCCTCATTCAAAGCAGAAGTTGTTTAGCATGACTTACAAGTACTGGTTAGGTCTTTAATTAAACTTAACGAAAGGGACGACTGATTTATCACATATTTTTAGATAAGAAGTCCGAATTAAGCATGCCTGCTGGTTGTAATTGTTAAAGACTGGTATAATTAATTGATTACCTAATAGTTTGCCTAGATGAGACCTATAGGCATGATATTTACCAAGGTGATACATACTGATTTTAAAGAAGGATTGCTGATTTTAGAGACGAACTAAATTCTTCAGATGTTAACAATATTTAATACTGATTTTAGACTCACAGATGAATCAGATTTAAACGATTGATACTACAAGCATGAATTCTAAGCGTTATTGATTTTAAATGGTTATATGAGTGTAGGAACCCTATGAACATGGTATATAGGATGCAATTGATTATTCGTTAACTTATGGATTGTTTGCCTAATATCACATGCATATGCAGAAATGCAGAATCTTATAGGCATGATTTCTATATGTTGAAATGCATAACCTATAGGCATGGTTTCTATATGCTGAAATGCATAACCTATAGGCATGGCTTCTATATTCAATGCAAATACCCTATAAGCAAGATCTCTATGTGCAAAAATATAAACGAGAAGATGTTGTGATTGCAGAAGTAAAGACCTAAAGAACATGATGTATACCCCATATGCATAACATAAGAGACCCTCCCCCATTGTTTACTATACACCCCATAAGTATTACACAATTATTACAACTTGAATAAATCCAGAAAAGTAAATAAAATTACATCATAGATTAAAATTCCAACCAAGGAGAGCATAATTCAAACTCCTAGTCTGAAACCTGAAATAAACTAACTTCCAAAGATCAGGTTTCCAAAGCCTTTCTCATCCTTTGGGTGTGTCAAAGTTCCAAGAACCTTCATGAACTCCAAGCAGTGCTTACACCCCCATTACATTTGCAGGATCAGATTATGGTGCAGTGTGGAATGGCCAGCCCTCCAATGTCCAAGTTCAGAGGGATCTCAAGGTCCCCAAGGCAAGGCTCATAGGAGGAGGGTAGAACTTAGAGTCTAAGAGTAAATGTAAGTGCAGTAAAGGGGGAATTAGGGAAGGCCATAACAAGCTAGTGGTCATGCCCAGCAATTAGGATACTGGCACACCCCTGACCAACATGTCAGCTTAAATTGGGAGTTAGGACCTAATTGAAGGTCAGGTTCAGACCTGGGCAGCAATTTGGATGCTGCCAGGCCATGAAATTTAACTCAGCACACATACGGAAATGGGGGTATGGAGATTTTATAGCAAGCAGTAAACATAAAAGAAAGAATATGCTTAATGCAGAGTATAAACAACAAAGTAAACCAGAACATGGCAACTGTAAAGTAAACACATAGGGAAGGATATGAAATTAAATTGGGACATGCCAGTTTTAGGGAAAATAGGTAAGTAAAACTACAATATTGAAAAGCCAAATTGCAAAGCAGTACAAAAGTCTCAGCAGAGAGTAGAGAGTTTGAAAAGGTATTGTGACTGGAAGTTTAAAGTTCTAGAGTTGTAAAGTTTTCAAAGCTTAAACTTAGCCTGTCTCAATGCAGAAGGGTCGAGCCCTTTTTATAGTGCAGCAAATAAGCAAGAAAAAGGTAAGGAAATATCATTGTGATCAGTCTCCCTTTAGTTAAGGGATTCTGATTTCCAAATGGCAAAACATATTATGGAAAGGGATTTTAAAAAATATTTTCCTAATAGTATAATAAAGGGTAAGTACATAGAAGCTATTTAAGGAAACAACTAATAGTAAACGGTTTATAAAAAAAGGAAAGGGAATCAAAGAGTAAAAATTAAAATTTCAGACCTTTACTCAAATGAATCAAGTCAAGAAAAGGGGTAAAGAAAGGTTCAATTAGGGGAAAGCAGTAACAATCAAGTGAACACAATCAAAGGAATCCAAAATCAATTAGTAGTTGGAAAAGCCTTTTGAAAGAAGAGTTCTCATATATAAACACACAAATATGTAAATAAAGAAGAGACTGTCAAGTTATTTAAAAGAGAATTTTAATCAAAGAGAAGTTCAGAAGCATGGGCAAAAGATACAGGTTCGACCTGCAGACTCATAGTGAGTCTGAGAGTCCATGGTCCCAATATGGAACCCTGACTCGAACACAAAAATCAAATTCCTCAAAAGGAAACCCCAAATCCTAGGGTTTCAAAAATTGAATCAGACGTGGGGCCGGGAAAGCAAACCATTTGTTTTCAGAGTCTCAACAAAACAAATATGATAGCATGCTTTCATGAAGAACATATTTGAGAAACTCAGAACATAAGTGAGTTCAGAAAAAGGAGATAGTACAAACTTGAACACAAGGAGATGAAGCATGTAGGAACATGAACAGAGTCAAAAAATTAAATAACTTTAGCGGTAGGTACATATAGCAGAATAGTAGTGAAAATATAGCAGAAATTAATAGGAGAAAAGAAAAAGGTAAAAGACAATATATGCATAAAATAAAAGAAATCATACTAGCAAGGTATAAACAAACACACATAAAGCAAAGAAGAAAAAAAAGAATCGGAAAGATTTTTTCAAAACTCCTTGCAGAAACCCTACAAATCGGAGAGAAACGATTTTGACAAAAACTTTAGGGGGAAACACTCTAGATGGCAAGAAAAGAATAGACATAGTATAGATCTAAACAAATAATGGTGAAAGGACCTCGAATGTTTTAGGGTTTCAGACAAACCCTAGAATTGAGAAAGGCTTAGAGATAGCGATCTTGAGTCAGAGAGGCCAAGAATTAGGGTCCTGAGTCTCGAATGTGCCGGACATGGCCGGAGAAGCCATGGAATCAAAGGTCGGAGAAGATCGGAGGGAGAAACATCAAAGCCATCTTTACAGACCTTGAATACTCAAGGTCTAATGGTGGATAGGGTGGGTAGAGATCATCCATGGACTGGGATGCCATGGATTCTAGTGAAGATTCGGTGAAGGAAGGTAGGAGGAGACTAGGGTTTCGGAGAATTAAGAGGATTTGAGAGTGTTTGGGATTTCAGGGCGGCGGGTCCGGTGAAAATGAGGGGGATTAGGGTAGGTTGTTAGGTTAATTAAGAAAGGGTGAGTTGAGTGATCAACGGTCCAGATTTAAGTGGGTAGGTAGGAAATGGGTTGGGTCATGGGTTGGGTTCAAATCGGAATTGGGCTAGTTTAATTGGGAAGAATTGGGTCGATTAGGAGCTAAAATTGAAATAAAATAGGGTTGTAATTGAAATAGAAATGGGGCTAAATATTAAATAGCTAGTTTTACCCTTTTATGTATAAAAAATAGTAAAAATGATTTTAAAAATAAAATAAAAATACGGAAATAATTAATAATGTATAAATATTAATTAAAAAATATTGTACCTAATTTTATAATTATAAAATGCTATTAGTGCTACAACATGCTAAAATTGCAATTGTATGTAATTTAGCTTAGAAAATGCCAATTAAATTTGTAAAAAACATACAAAAATCACCTTAAATATATTTTAATATAAATATAATAATAAAGTAAATTATTCACCAATATTGATAGTTTTGGGAATAATTACTAATTTTGTATTGCTAACATGGACAATAGATTGAAATACAATTTTTTTTAAAATCAGGAAAAATGCCAAAACACTTAGCTATGCTTATATATGCTTATATATATATATATATATATATATATATATATGCTATTTTGAAAGTATTTGGTATATAAAAAAATTATATAGGAAAAAATTGGGTATCAACAGCACCACCATCTGATCAGCTGGTATACGTTGATGATTTACCCATTGTGGCCAAGATAATATGACGGGATGCCCTTCGAGGCTTGATGATGTTATGAATGCATATACCATTCATGGTATGACATTTAAATGCATATGCATGATATTATAGTATTAAATGATTCAAAGAGCTATTCAGATATACATGTTGAGTCTTTTACTCCATGTTTCTCTCATGTCTATTGTTTACTGATTTTCATTCCTTACATACTCGGTATATTATTTGTACTGACGTCCCTTTTGCCTAGGGACGCTGTGTTTTATGCCCACAGGTCCCGATAGATAGGTCGAGAGTCCTCCAAGTAGGCTATCAGCTCAGCGGAAGATGTTGGTACGCTCCATTTGCTCTGGAGTTGCTTGTTTGGTCAGTATGATTTAGACGCGTATTATTTGATATGGTGGGGAAATGTCTCGACCTTTATGTCAAGTGTGTACTCTTAGAGGTGTTTTAGACAGACTTCATGTATACAAATGCTTGTATGGCCTTGCCGGCCTATGTTTTGAGTTTACAAATGATCATGTTGGCCTTATAGCCTCGTATGTCACATGTATAAGTTTTTATGACAGGTTGGGTCGCTCTATATTAAGTATTCCCTTATGTTTATTCTGGTTAGCCTATGACGGCCCATTTGGCCCATTTGCCAATGAAAGTACAATAAGAAATATATGTTATATTGGTACTCGGTTGAGTAAGGTACTGGGTGCTCGTTGTGGCCTATAGGTTTTGGTTGTGACAGTTAACTTATGTGTAAATTACTTAAGAATAGAGTTTTGGTGGTTCAGATAGCTCCGATTGGGGATTTTGGACTTAGGAGTGTGTGCAGATAGTGATTTGGAGGTCTGTAATTTATTTTGGCTTGAAATGACAAAAGTTGGAAAATTATAAGTTTGACCAAGAGTTGAATTTGTGGATTCTAGGATCGAATTTCATGTCCCAGAAGTTATAATTGGTCTGTTGCATCATTTATGACTTGTCTTCAAAATTTAAGGTCAATCGGACGTGATTTGATAGGTTTCGACATCGATTGTAGAAGTTGAAATTTCTTAGTTTTTGTTAGGCATGAATTGAGGTCCGATTCATGCTTTTTATATCGATTGATGTGATTTAAGGCCTTGACTAAGTTCGTATCGTGTTTTAGGACTTGTTGGTATATTGGTTCATGTCCGGGGGGCTCGATTTGGTTTCGGATGGTTAGCAGATCGGACTTCATAAATAGCTGAAGAGTGTTGGACTGGTCTGATCGCACCTGCGAGGATCATGGTCGCATGTGTGAGTATACATGTGCGGGGATGGTGTCGTAGAAGCAAATTTTATAGGGTTGCTGATGGGTCACAGGTGTGAGGGAAATGTTGTATCAGCGAGCCCGTAGATGCGCAGATGCGTGTGTGGCTTCGCAAAAGCGGAGGGTGAGCTAGAAATGGTAGATGCGGAGAGGTTTCGAGGGGTTTCTTGAGGTAAGTAACTTTTGATAATTTTTATTCAATAATATTGTTTCCCCATCGAATTTCATACCTAATTTGTATGTTTTTTAGGTGGAATTTTGGGATTTTTGCTTTGGGGATTAGAGAGTTAAATTTGAGGATTTGAGTGATGATTTGGTGTCTTATTTTGACTAATTTTGGTATGGTTGAACCCGTGGTTGAATGGGCTTTCGAATTTTTTAACTTTTATTAGATTCCGAGATGTGGGTCCGAAGGTTGACTTTTGAGTTGACTTTATGACTTTTGATTTAGAACTTAGCATTTTCATTTGGAATTGATTCTTATAGCTTGAGTTGACCGTATCGAATTGCTTGTGGCTAGATTCAGAGGCCGATTCGCAAGGCAAGAGCTTGTTGGAGTAGAGATTTGCACAATTTGAGGTAAGTAAAACTTCTAAACTTGGTTCTGAGGGTACAAATCTCTGAAATTTCATGATATGTAATTGGTGTTGAGGTAAAACGCATGCTAGGTGATGGGTGTGTGTGCGTGCACCATAGTAATTATGATTCTAGGAATTTCGTTTAATGGTGTAGCCATCTTATCTGGATATTATTACTGCACCCTATCTGTTAGAGAACTTGAGCTGTGATTTATATTAGAAATCATGTTTAGGCTATGTGTTAGTGCTATTAGGACCCATAATGGTCGTTCTTTATCGTTTAGTTATTTGCTTAATTGTAGTTATGTACTCATTCGCATTCATAATTTCATATCATATCTTAGTCTATGTTATTATACATTGTCACATCACGTATCATTGATTTGGGACGATTAGCATGAGTGTTGTGAGCCCTAGAGACTGGAGAGATTGATGACTGAGTGAGGCTAAGGGCTTGTTTGTGATGATATTTATGGGTTTCGACTGCACGTCGCAACATGTTTTATTGATTTATGCCATGACTTGCTTATTATAGGCTTGGGATGGATCTGCCCCTCTGGAGTTTGCACACCCACAGTGAACACAATTGCTATTGATTCATGATATTTGATTTAGGTTGGATCCACCCTGGGATGGATCTACCCTGTACAGGGATGAGTGATTGAGTGTGATGAGTGAGAATTAAGATAGTCAAGTGGTGTACTCTGAGAGTGTGAGTACGTGAGGCTTTCATCGTGTTGTATTACATACGACATGCATATTGGCATGTAGATATAGAGATGTCATATTCCTCATATCATTCTGACTTGACATATTTTTTTTGTATTGGGATTAACTATTAAATATAGAAGCACGTCTAAATTCATGTACTGTTATCTGCAGACTATGAATTCTCTAAGATAATATTTGTCATAATTTTTGTAAATTTCCATACTGTTAATTCTATATGTGGACTATACTGTGCAAGCTCGTCACTACTTTCAGCCACATGTTAGATTTGTTACATATTGAGTTAGTTGTACTCACACTACACCCTGCACTTCGTGTGAAAATTCAGGTGCTTTAGGGCGCGGAGGTTACTGATCTTGGAGTTTCAGCCTTTTGGAGATTTTTGACGTAGCTGCCTTGGCGTCTGTAGAACTTGACTATCCTTCCCCTATCTTTCAACCTTATTTATTCAGTTCTACTTTTTAGACAGTGTATCAGACTATATCATTATACAGATGCATATGTACTCAGTGACACCCAGGTTTTGGGGAAATTCTGTATTGAGTTGTGGCGTTTTCATCCAGTTTATGAGATTTGCACTTATTAAAACATGTTTTTAGTATATCTTGAATTTGAAAGTATTGGATTGTCTAAGTTATCAGCTTGCCTAGTATTATGATAGGCGTCATCACAACAAGTTGAGTTTTGGGTTGTGACATTAAGTCATTGAAATCACGTTAAGCTCCTTAGGCCTAAAATAAGAAAATTTTCCTCTACTTTTCACCAGGAGTACTATACCATCACAGACACATAATCCAAGGTCAACTAGGTGATCAACCTAGCGGTAAATATCATATACCCTGCTTTCTTATGTTGTCTCATTATAGTATCATACGAATCGACTCATCCATGCTATTAATATAGCACAATAGTAACCTCGTGGGGAAACTCGGTTCTTGGAGGCGGGAGATGTCCATGCATCATACACTAGGGTAATTAAGGATATGCTTTGATGGAGCTAAGACTAGAGTTAGTGTCACAGCCAAAAATTCAATTTGACAATAATCCAATTCAACTGTGATTTACTGAGAGAAATAATGATGATATAACTGAACTTTTATACAAAGAATTCCCAAGGACTGAAAGTAACAAGTCATGAGCCAATAAGACTTAGATTTTTACAAAACTGAATTTAAATAATTACAACATCTATTTGAAAGGTAAATGGATAGAATCTAAATCTAATGCTACCAAGGAAAAGTGATAGCCATAACTGGAACACAGGTATATCTTCAATGTTAGCCCTCACCGTACACAACAGCATCATCACAAGGATCTGCACGCAAGGTGCTGAAGTGTAGTATCAGTACAATCGATCCCATGTACTCAATAAGTATCCTAACTAATCTCGGCAAGATAAAAGAAGCAAGAACTATAGATGATAATCACCAAAACCTGTGCAGTTCAAAATTTCCTACAAGTATAGAACATGTATATGATCATATCAGGAAAATCTCATGTAAAACCATTTTTGATGCTCACAATTCTTGGTTTTAAAGTGTTCTTCTCAGTCAAGAATATAAGTCAAGGGATTTGAAAGTAAAGATGAAATGCAGTAATCAAATATCAGTCCATTGCGGTGCGCAACTCGATCCAATAATGATAACCAGCTCTCCCATAGCTCACATCAGTATCAACCGCACAGACAACTCACGTGCTTCACGGATAACTCATGTGCTATAGTATCATTATCTGGATCCACATGATCAACTCACGTGTTGCATGGACAACTCACATGCTATAGTATCAATATTTAGATCCCTACATACAACCCACTTGCTATAGTATCAATATCTAGATCAGCAAGGACAACTCAGTGCTTCACGGACAACTCTCTAATATCATCATCCGCCTTGCGTGGTCACATGCATAACTACACGTTCCGCCCAACGTGGTCACACATATCCAGTCATGGACTGGTATAATTACATGCTAATGTGTAGGTATGTGCAATGTGTACTATCATAGCTCAAATCGACAATTTTATCATATAAATAATAATTACCTAGTTTTATTCAGGGATTTAGCCTCTTCGTAACCTCAAACATGGCTCAAATAGTTCACAACAATGATAGAAATATGAGAAACATTGTAGCTTAAAGCTTAACAGTCAACTCTAGGCATATCATACTACCCCAAGAATGGATAAATACCCCATTGCTTGCATATGGGTTCAAACCCCACACATATGCACACCCATAGCACGTAGCTATCACAAATAATAGGCAATTGATGCCTCAACCAAGTTTCGAGAGGACTATTACCTCGAACAAGCCAAAACAATACTGAGAAACAAACAGTACTCTAGAAATTCCATCCCGTGTGTAGCGACCTTCGAATGGCTCGAAACTAGCCAAAAGCAACTCAAGACCATCAATTAATGAAAAAGAAAACAAACCCAATCAATAAAGGTCGAATCTTTAAATCAAAGCCAAAGTTAACCAAAAAGTCAAATCCAGGTCCGCACCTCAGAACCCGACAAAACTCATAAAATTCGACAACCCATTCAATTACGAGTCCAACCATACTAATTTCAATCAAATCCGAGTCCGCATCGATGTTCAAAACTCGAAAATTCACTTTATGAAAGTTTAGACAAAACCCCCAAATTCTCTTTAAAACTCATAATCCAATTACCAAACAATGATAGATTCAAGAAATATAATCAAAATCGAGTGTAGTACACTTACCCCAATCCATATGGTGAAAATCGCTTCAAAATCATCTCAATCCGAGCTCCATAGCTCCAAATATGAATAAAATGATCAAGCCCTCGATTTATAGCTTCTGCCAAGCCATTTTCGCTTTTGCAAACAAATGAGACATTTCTAGGGCATCGCTTTTGCAACACACATTCCTCTTTTGCGGATTCAGCTGGAGAAATGGCCCCTCGCACCTGCGGAAAAAAATCTGATCGTGCGACAACGCATGTGCGACAAATAAATGTGCATTTGCACATAAGACCGCTCCTGCGTGCACGCTGGTGCGCTTCTTTCTCTGCATCTACGATGGTCCCCCATCCAAGCCTTTCCCCGCTTCTGCCACCACTTGTCTGCATTTACGAACACATATTTGCGTTTGTTCTTCCACAGATGCAAAAACACCAGTATCGGACCTCCCTTCAGTAGTGCAATCATGAGACAAAATGATTTAAACCATATTTGTAACTCACCCGAGCCACTCGGGACCCCGTCTTAATATACAAACGAGTTTCATAACATCACCCAGACCTATTCGAGGCCTCAAATCACGCCTAACAACATCAAAATAATGAATCGCACCTCAAATCAAACTTAATGAATTTTTGAACTTTCTACTTCCAAAACTCGCGCCGAAATAAATCAAATCAACCTAGAATGAACCTTGCACACAAATCCCAAATGACATAAAGAAACTATTAAAATTCCCAAAACCAAAATCCGAACCCGATATCATCAAGGTCAAACTTTTGAACATTCGAAACCTTCAAATTTCCAACTTCCGCCAATTAGTGCCGGAACCTTCTAGGAATATCCTATTGCAAATACGGGCATAGCCTCGAGTCCAAAATCACCATCCGGACCTCATGGAACCATCAAAACTTCTATTTGCGGTAAATACACAAAAGTCAAACTTGGACAACTCTTCCAACATAAAGCTTCAAACATGAAATTCATTCTTCCAAACAAATTCCAAAATTCCTGGAAATTGAAAACGACGATACACGCGAGTCGTTATACATCATACGTATCTACTCGTGCCCAACGAAGTGCAATTTCCCCAAACAGTTGACCCGGGTCGATAGATTCTCCCCCACTTAAATATACGTTCATCCTCGAACGTGCCAAGAGTTGTTCCTAGGCCATCAAAATCACTGTGCAATCTTATCATGTATATTTACCGGGGTGATCCCACGTCACCCTAATCCATGTAAGCCTACAACACATCATAACTGAAGGTCATTACTTTAATCTCAGCCTGTAAGCTTTAGAACCTAATTTCCAACATCAAAAATTCCTTACAAGGCCTAAATCTGGCATCTACACATTGTATAAATCTGATCAAGAGGTATCAAGACATAACCATACCCAAGATAAAATCACATGATATACCACATAACTCGCACACTCGCAGCAATATCTTCCGACCACAGTAACTGCTCAAGACAAACCCGGTGCAGGTAGTATACCTCATATCAAATAAATCCTCGTTCTAAAACCTTTAATCACTATTAATGATGAAAGAAACACGCAGAAACTCATAACCACTTATTGGATCAACAAGTCATGGAGCCCTCTCTTTTCCGACAAGAACCAAAGCCAAATCCTAAACCGACTTCTGTTATTATTCCTCCATACATACTGTAATCAAATCTTATACAACCCATTCTAGGTTCAATGAACTGATCTCATCAAACACAACTATTCTAGTGACATGCCACACCAATACAACCTAAAGCCACAAATTGTGCAATCCGTGCACCAATATGAAACAATTCAAATGTACTCAATTATGGAAAATGACTCAAATGAGAGAACCTTCCCGCAAGATCACAATCACAATCGCATTGCTATAAGCCCATCATACATAGCAGAACTCAGACACACGAATCTAACAAAATGGATCATGTCCTAACATGGCCCTGCTGCTATGCGTGGCCCATCCAAACACCGGTCCATACGAAATACCTCAAGCCTCAATGCTCAAAATCAACACCTACATGCAATTCGACATCAAATACACGAAGTGCATGACCGTAACCATGGGGAAGAGATAACAAAATTTACCACAACCCGAAAAGAACATAACCAAGGCGCAATCAATCATTCAATACCCCAATAACCATCTCGGTTGAATTTCGCTACAAGACCCAAATGGGACAACATCATGTTTGCACATAACCAATAAATCACAAACCCTCGTAGCATAGAAGAGTAACATATAGAACATATATGAAAACTAACTAGTTCAACTCTAACCGAATAACACACCTTTCAGCAATAACAATTCTGAGCCAACAAAGCCGATCTGGTGTAGAATACACATCCTCATTGGGCCGATTAATGGCTCCCAAATCAACTTCGGCCATCCCAAAATGGTTAAATGGCCCTCAAAAAGTCCACAATGACCTAACCATAGCATGTACTACCATCTAGCTAACTTTGGCCACATCTTCACAGTTTGCAACCCTGAAACAATCTAGTTTTGAGAATTCCAAGTCTCCAATTCCATAGAACACATAAATCACCATAGCCGATCCCAACTCCAGTAGTAGAATGTCTAACACATCTCTCATGTACGCTCATCCCATGAGGAATACTTCTATAATTCTTATGTGCTACATAGAAAAATCTGAATATCGGCAGTCGATCAACCAAGCGAGTGCGGAAATACCATTGAAGCATCCATAAATCAAAATGTAATGTCCTTTCTGAATATATATTATTCTCAAGAAAAAGCAAGTAGTAATAGAATTCATCTAGTCATCTGAAACCATTCATGTTGTCTAAGAATTCATGACCTTTCCTTCAAAATTGAACCATTACCTTGTGCATGCCAATCTCAATCCCCGACAACACACTGCATCTATTATGCCATCATATGAAAAGAAAGAGAATCGCATAATCAACTATGAGTCTCCAGCAGAATAAATACCCGTTCAGTCAGAACCCTTCCATTTTATCCCATCCAGGAGAAAATCACAATACGCAACATGGTCCTCACGCCGGTAAGAAATATCTATCTCAAATCATGGTAGAAACTCTTCGAAATACATTTGCACATAACCAAGCCACGCAGGTTGCCAAACTCAAGAGTAGTATCACAAAACACCTGTAGAGATTCACTATATCATAAGTACTCAAAGAACTGATCATATCCATTACCGTGTTGATCCAATGTACTAACTAGCTGTCCTATTTCCCCGAGTTCCTTCCTAATTACCTTCAAGTTGACACTTCTCCTTGCCCCCACACCACAACCCTTACCCAATACTAACCACAAGAGATCCTAGCATAAAATTACACCCCCTAATGCCCATAAGCCATTGTGTTCCCTCTTAAGCACCCCAAAAGTATCACAATCGAGACACCCACTCTGAAGAGACCTTCTGTGAATATAAAGCCTTTTCCTTCACCTTCTTGATACTGAAATGTAGAATACATAATGTGACTGAAATACTTCCAGTCTCGACACCATCGAATTTAAATATCAGATTCTAGCCATATGCAAATTTGAAACATTCTCGATTGCTACATATAAATCCGGAATCCATTAGAACCTTCTCAAGAGTCATCCACTTTGCTCAAATCTCAATTGAACTGCCCAAACGGTCCGAACGACCTATGCCTCATTAGCACGACAACACCCAAAAAGTGACACCGTCTTATGAATAACAACTCAATCATTCCATGATTCACATATACCGATAAAGTGTAATACACCATGCATACAGAAATTTCCTTGCTTAAATCATCCACAAAACCAAACTCCCCGAGTCATAATCGATCAACAGATATGCCTCAGACCGAAACTAATACAGCACATAACCATGCCATCAAATCGTCGATAGCAGACTTCCCCACTTTCCTCAAAGCCATAGATCAACACTCGATAACTTACAATGCCTATACTCTATTATTGTCATAATACTACAGTGAGATTCAACTAAATCCTTTATAATCTCATGTAACACAAACCATATAATACCTCAAATTAACTGCTAAGCTCACATTCATCCTCGTGACGATCAGGTCAACTTTCTTAACCAATCCAAAATCAAATGGAAAAACCTATACCTACTGGTAGAAAAGAAAGCCTCCACACAACATCATAAGTATCACACATCCGTGGATTAACCCACAGGAGATAACCAACCTGCTCATCCTGAAACTGACATCTCTCTATACCCTTTCACAATCACAACTACTAAGCAATCACATAATCTTCTTGAGTCTGAACTCATCAACAAGACATGAAAATATACTTCATTCCACAAATGAAATAACACGAAAGAATCTCTCAAAAACCTTCATAACTCAAGACTGTATGACACATCCATAGAAATCGAGAATCCAATAGTCATTTTCACAGCTCAAGCAAACTCTTCCCATCACATTCAAACCATCTGAACACATCCCGCAGTAACATCCTACTCATCATATAATTATCCAACCACTCACCGAGCTACCGGTACCACTCATAGGGACACCACTGGACATAGAAGTCAAAAAGCACATGCTCACACAAATAAACTACCGAGCCTAACCTGCCGTCAAAATGAAGCCTTAAGTCCTCCAGACTAGCCCATCACCAAAACACAAAAAACACATCTCGCACCTCATCCATAGATTGTGTACAACTGATATTGAGCGCTCACATGCGCATACGAGTGAAAGCAAGAAATTCAAAGAGATACACTTCAAGATGAATCAATGTCGTGCGATAATGAAAGAAAAATGGAAAGTTTATCCTAAATGCCATGTAGCTTCTCGAAGATAGGTGTGGACACTATCATAGCGATCCGCAAGACTCTATTAGACACTTGCTCATGACTCGTGGAACCTATGAACCTAAAGTTCTGATACCAACTTGTCACGACCCAACATCCAACTAGTCATGATGGCACCTAACCCAACCTGCCAGGTAAGCCAATTTAACAATAATCCAATTCAAATAAGACTTACTAAGAGAAATAATGATGATATAACTGAACGTTTATTCAAAAAATTTCCGAGGAATGGAAGTACAAGTTATGATCCACTAAGACTTACATTTTTACAAAACTGAATTGAAATAACTATAACATCAGTTTGAAATGTAAATGAACGGAATCCGAATCTAATTCTACCAAGGAGAAGTGACATACATAATTAGAACCCATGTATATCTTCAATATTAGCCCTCACCACACACTGCAGCATCAGCACAAGGACATGCACGCAAGGTGTAAAAGTGTAATATGAGTACAAACGACTCTATTTACTCAATAAGTATCCTAACAAACCTTAGCGAGATAAAAGAAGCAAGAACTGCAGATGATACTCACTAACACTATGCAATTCAAAATTTCCAACAAGTATATGATCAAATTAGGAAAATCTCATGTAAAACCATTTTTCATGCTCACAGTTCTTAGTTTATAGTGTTCTACTCAGTCAACAATCCAACATATTAGGAAGATATGCAAGTAAATCAGGTAATCAGTCAAGGGATTTGTAAGAAAAGATGAAATAGAGTAACCAAATATCAGTCCATTGCGGCGCGCAACTCGATTCAATAACAGTAATAAGATCTCTCAGAGCTCACATCAATATCAACCGCACGGACAACTCACGTGCTATAGTATCAGTATCTAGATACGCACGGGCAACTCACGTGCTGCACGAACAACTCACATACTAAAGTATCGATGTCTGGATTCGCACAGACAACACACGTGCTGCATGGACAACTCACATGCTATAGTATCAATTGTCACACCTCCTTTTTACGCTACACCCCAGGAAGGGCGTAAAAGAGTTTTTTCAATTAAAGGACAATCAGAACAGGATTTATTATTATTTATTCAGAGTCGCCACTTGGGAGATTAATGGTGCCCCAAGTCACCGGTTGAATCCCGAACCAAGGAAAATATGACTCTGTTAACTGTCCGCGAACCAGAAATCCGGATAAGGAATTTTGTTAACCCTGGAGAAGGTATTAGGCATTCTCGGATTCCGTGGTTCTAGCACGGTCGTTCAACTGTTGTATTTAAATTTTATCTGATTTCAATACATGTTCTATTTTTATGTGCCTTTTGTTAATAACTTGCTTTTATTATATTTATTATTTATTTTTTACAAGAATTACAACGTCGTAAAAATGTATCTCGAACCACGCCGCACCAGTGCGCCCGTGGCTTTTGACACATTTCGACTTCATTGAGATTTGGATTTGGGTCACATAAATGTGCACCCGTATTTAGGAAGGTAATATTATTAATATACGCGCCTAAAAAGGCTACGCGTTTATTATCTTTGGGGAAGACCGTAAAATTCGCTAAACGGTCCTCCCAATTTCTAAGTATTTTTATATAGCAATTGTTGAGGGCCCCGCCATTTGTAGTTTACTCGACGAGGCTCGTCTCATTATTTTATTAACATACCGACCTAAAAGTGACTATAATTTTTCTATTTTTGGTTTTGTCCTAGTAATAAAAGGAACAATCCTAGTTAAAACCCACAGTGAGCCGATTAACAAAGACAACTAACCCATGGCCATTTCCGTCTTGGCTTAAAAGGCCCAAATCATTTAATACGCCCACAGATCCCAGCTCCCAAAAGCACAAATGCTGGGCCTAGAGTTAGCCCAAATCGGATAAATGAGCCCAGCCAAGGGGATCATAGGATCGAATCCCAGGGGCTACAAGTCAACAATTTGTTTAACTATTAACATTGTTTCCACTACTTATGGGCGTGTTCAATAATCAACAATAAAACGAACAAAGCTTTGGATTATAAAATCTAAAGTGATTCTACTAATACTAAACATATCGTTTTTTTTTAAACAGATTTCTAACTATTGTTATCAATTCAAAATTCTAATAACCTGTAAATGCATAACTGAACTACTGAAATTGCATTAATATGCTAGAAGGCTTAAACACATGAAATTACTATTTGTATTTATTAATTTCTAATAATCAAAGCTATACTAGGACGAAGATTAAGCAAAATGCAATTTAACGAAATATTTCCAAATTTCTCTCTGCATACTAATTGCCTGAAACTATTTCAAATCTAACAATCTACTTTTTTATTACAATGGATTCTAAGTATTACTAGAACATTATTACAAATCAAGCATCATTGTAATCCAAACATATTAATGAAACAGTCCGAAAATATTCAGTCCAATACAAACTTAAACAAACCTATTAGATACAAATTATCCTATTTAAATTCTATATCTACATAGATACAGTCAGAATAAAATACATATATTACTAGTGAATTTTTTAAAGAACAAACAACTGGACTTTATTTTATTGCTCAAGCTCGAAGATACATCAATGTGAGTATAAATGTGTACCTGGAAAATAAGAGAAATGGCAGTGAGATTTAGTAGCAATTTATGCAGCAACAGCAACAGGATGTCTAAACCCAAACACAACCTCACAACACCCAGAATTAAGCCACAACAAGAGATTTAAACTAGAAGAAAACACACTCGACAATCCAAGGCAATTTTACAGAATTTCAATTACTAGAACTGGATAAAACCAATACACAGCCTTCAAAATGATCAATGAAACAGTAACCTTTGGGATTTTTTTTTTACTAATTCTAATATTTTTGAGTTTTTGAAATTGTGAATCTCGGAGTTTGGATCTAAGAATGGCAGATTGCTTGGAGGAAATTTTTCAGATTTTCGCAAACTTCTTAAACAAGGCATATCAATGCCTATTTATAGATGTAAAGTTGGAGGGAAATTCAGATTTCAGTAATTGTATTTTAGTCCCTCTTTTATTTTAGAATATTCTAATATAGTCTAATTCCTTATTTACCCTCACTTCAATTTAGAATCTACCCAATTACCCTTTTTTTATACCCATATTGCCCCTAAAGTTATATTATAACTACCATTAGACCTTTTCCTTTACCCAAAATACCCTTCCTTTATTTATGTAATTACTTTTTCCCCTACCCTTAATTGCCGGATTTTAACTAACCAATTCATAATCCTAATTGTCAAAATCAATCAGAAACTAACAAATCTACTTAACTACTAATTAGGAATTTAACAGCTATAACCAATCAGAACTGTACTACTATCAGAAATTAATAACATGAACAAGTAAAAGCACACCGTTCATGATCAAAATTTAATTCACTGTTAATTATCCTTAACTATTTGATCACAGCAATTAACGACAAAATTTATAAAACTTAACAATATCAAATTTTGATTTTTAAACCTAAAAATACTACTTTTAAAACAGAAATTAAAAGACAAACCTAACTCGACTAATATCAAACAGAAAACAATTAAAAAATATGATAAAACATAAAGAGACTAACACATGCAAGACAATTAAAACAGAATAATGAAGAATGTTGAAGAACTTAGCTTGGGTTTCTTTTTTATCAGATTTCTAATCCACGCCCGAGCCAATTCTTGCTTGAATCCTTTAGGATTCATGATCCGTAACATACCGAATGGTGTGTTTTCTAAAAGAAAACACCTATTGGGTGTGTTACGGTCATGAATCCCCAATGATTGATGGGGGATTCTTGACCAGGAAACTTGAAATCGGAGTTTTGAGTATTTCTAGTGGGTTTTGAGACAAATGGATGTGGGGAGTGGGTAGAGGACACTTAGGCGTGTCTATGGTGTAAATTAGGGGTTATTTGGATGAAGTGTTGTTCGCCGGAGTTAGGGTTCCGGCGAAACAAAATTGAATATTCGAACAGAAGGGGAAACATTTGAAGGAAACGAAGTACAGGGGTGGAAAGAGAGGTTCAAGACGGTCATACGGTGTAATTTTGGTGGAGTTTGGCATAAGGTGTGTTTCCCGGCGGTAGGGTTCCGGCGGGGTCGGTAGGGGAATAAGGGCGGCTAGGGAAGGGGAAGACGAAGAGGGATACATATGTTTTAAGTTTTGGTTTTTTGTATCAATACATATGAAATAGTATTAATTAACCACAGCCGTTGGATGAATTAATTTGAACGGCTCAGATTAGATGGGCATCACATGACTTCGTTTCATTTATTATGGGGGGATCAAGTTATGACCGCTGGATGATCATGATCAAGGGCTGAGATTAAATGACGCCAAACGGCGTCATTTTGTTGTGTATTGATGGGCAGATCGGGCAGGGAATTTGGGCTTGGGTGTGTAGATTAATATTTGGGCTGATGAATTAACTATGGCCCAATTTAATCAATTGTTTTTCCTTTCTTTTCTCTTGTATTTTATTTTCATTTTTTGTATTTTGCAATTTTTTTGTATTTTTTTGAATTTTGGTAAAAACTAAAACTTAACCTAATTAACTTCTAATATTATTTAAAAGTCAAAAAATGCAACAATTATCGATTAAAATGGCCTAGGACTATTATTTTGTAATTTCCTTAAATTGTTCTAAAATGAATTAATACTAAAATTTTGAAATTAAAAATTCTAATGCACGTGCATATTTTTGTATTTTTTTATATGAATTATTATGCAACTAATTAACACAGAAAATGCAACAAATATCTACAAAAATTGTAAAAATCAAGAAAATTATTTTGTTTGGATTTTTAGGAATAATTTGCTTAGTGCAAAAATCACGTGCTCATAGCTGCCCCTCTTTGCTTGGAAACACGAAGAGTTTTCGTGCAAAGACAAGTGAGCGAAACTGAGAGATTTTTGCCCGTTCGCATATTCCGTATGAAGCATTTTTGAAAGAGTTGACCGCACCCTACTTCAGAGGTTGCCTACATATCCCGGGCTAAACAGGAATCAGGTCAGTGTAGTTCAGGAGTGTCTGGTAGCTGGGACTATCAGGAGCTGTGATTTCACTGCTGTTGCTGCTGTTACTGCTTGCTGACCTCCTTATTACACCATATCAAGATAAAAAGAAGCTAGCCTAAACTATGCTCTATGAATTACAAGAAATTCTATCTATATCTTCAAACTTGCTCATGTGTTGCCTTGAACTCGTATCTTGTGTTCTTCCAATGGGATTCTGGTTGTTGCCTTGGCGATGTTTTGCCATTCCCTCTGATGTTGCTTGACTCCTAAAATTTGGAATATGTGTCCATTCTTCAGGTGGACTCCTGCTTGCAATTACTTGAAAAGGTATTCCCTTGTTCTCCAGGTGGGCTCCTGCTTGCAATGTTTGAAAAGTATTCCCTTGTTCTCCAGGTGGGCTCCTGCTTGCGATGCTTGAAAATGTATTCCCTTTTTCTCCAGGTGGGCTCCTGATTGCATTGGTTGAAAATGTATTCCCTTGTTCTCCAGGTGGGCTCCTGCTTACGACAAAATAGACAACCAAAGAAAATTTTCTTCTCCAGTATGGTGATTGGGCATATCGTGTTATCAGATATTAAAAGCTAGAATTTGGATTGTACTTCCCTTGTTTTCCAGGTGGGTGCCTGCTTGTTGTATTAGAAAAGATATTCCCTCGTTCTTCAGGTTGGCTCCTGCTTGTTGAATTTGAAAAGATATTCCCTTATTCTTCAGGTGGGCTCCTGCTTGTTGAATTTGAAAAGATACTCCCTTGTTCTTCATGTGGGTGCCTGCTTACTGCGTTTGAAAAGATATTCCCTTTATTCTTCAGGTGGGCTCCTGCTTGCTGTCTTTGAAAAGATATTCCCTTTATTCTTCAGGTGGGCTCCTGCTTGCTGTCTTTGAAAAAGATATTCCCTTGTTCTTCAGGTGGGCTCGTGCTTACGATGCTTGAAAAGTATTCCCTTTGTTATCCAGGTGAGCTCCTGCTTTTAACTTTGGAAAGTTATTCCCTTGTTATCCAGATGGGCTCCTGCTTACAAAGAAAAATTCTTTCTGCCCCTGTTTTAATCAAAGAAAGATTTGTTAATATAAAAATGATGGTTAGCTGCTGGCATTCTTGTTGGCCATGCTCCCGCTTCCAACTTTGCTCCGACTTGCTTCTTTGGACTTGCTTTGACTTACCATGACTTCCCGGCTAACTTTCACACCCTCTGATCCTGACGACCCAAATGTTTTACCTCGTGCTACTGTCTTGGTGTTTCTGTTCCCCTTTTTATGAAACTTTGCTTCTCCCTCCAATTATCTGATTACCCTTCTGATGGGATTTGCATTGGTCCTTCGTGTTTTACTTCCTTTAATATGTCCCGATCTCGTTGTGCCATACAACTAGGAAGCTGGTAGTTAGCTTTCACTGAAATGTCTTATAGACAGACTTCAAGAAAAATGAAATGCAATGACCTCGAAGATTTTGAGGATAGAAAGACTCCGAAAGGAGAAAGAGGATAGGACTTATCTAAGTAGAAAGGCTAATTCCATTGATCGTTCCATGCATTTTGGATTAACCAGCCTAGTCTGTCCAACCAATCAACTATCAATTACCACATCTGCTGCTCCATACTTTCACAATCTGACTTTCTCCAAAACCAGACCTTGCTTGTTTTGCCATGGTTTCAAACACCTTTCGACCACATACTTTCTTCATTTGTCCAATCTGAAAACTCACTTTTCTCCCTACGGTGCCCGTGAGGGTTTTCACCAATAAGACTCTCTCATTTTAATATCTCTCAACTCACGTCGCCTTACGGTGCCCGTGAGTGTTTTCACCAATAAGACTTTCTCATTTTCAATCTCTTTCTTCTGACACCAGAGTGTTGTCCACAACATGAACCATCTTACCTGCTTGTATTGACATTTCTTAAAATTGATCAGAAGGTCTTTCTTTGGATCGTAATGTGGCTTTTGGATGGGTTTAGAAAGAAGGGTATAAAGGCTCAAAATATTTCAACGTGGGTTCTCAAAAATTACAACTTTCGGAATCATATCTTTCACAACAAACATAACTTCTGCCCCAGTTTCATTCTTGGGGATTCTTGGACTTTTCTTTGATTGTGACTGAACCTCAGTGAGGCAGCCTACGTACCCTTTCAGGGATCAAGTCAAACATAGTTCAGGCCCTAAAATCGCTTCATTGCTGCGATGTTTCTTTCATTCCATTCTTCTTCTCTTTTTCATTTATTTTCTTTCTTTTCTTCTTTTTCTTTTTCTTTTCTTTTCTTTCTTTTCTTTTCTTTTTCTTTTTCTTTTCTTTTCTTTCTTTTCTTTTGTTTTTCTTTTTTTTTTCTTTTTCTTTTCTCTTCTCTTCTTCTTCTTTTCTTTTCTTGTTTGATCCTCGAATTTTATTGTTGATTCCGAAAGAGGGATAAGAAAGAAAATATAATAAGGATCAAAGGGATAGCAAAAGATAAAGTGTTTGGATAGCAGAACAAAATGCCTTCATCATTTCAATCTCAAAATATGTCGAATACAATCAGATTCATAAAGATAAAGAAATCATACATAATATCTCTTGACTGCATCGGAATTGATAGCCATTTCTACACATTTCCCTTCCACATATGTTAGATACAAAGCACCATTGGACAACACTCGTGTTACAACAAACGGCCCCTGCCAGTTGGGAGTGAACTTTCTTTTGCTTCAGCCCAGTGAGGTAAAATACGCCTCAATACCAATTGCCCTACTTCAAATTTTTGTGGACGCACTTTCTTGTTATAAGCTCTGGCCATTCTCTGTTGGTACAATTGCCCATGACATACCGCTGCCAATCTCTTTTCATCAATCAAGCTCAATTGTTCCAGACGGGGTTTGACACACTCATCATCATCAATTTCCGCCCCCGCAATAATTCGAAGGGAGGGTATTTCAACTTCTGCAGGTATCACTGCCTCCGTACCGTACACCAATAAATAAGGAGTCGCCCCTACCGAAGTACGAACAGTAGTGTGATATCCTAGTAAAGCAAAGGGTAATTTCTCATGCCACTGTCTGGATCTTTCCACCATTTTCCGAAGTATTTTCTTGATATTCTTATTAGCTGCTTCAACTGCTCCATTCGCCTTAGGACGATATGGTGTGGAATTGCGGTGTGTGATTTTAAACTTCTGACATGTCTCCGCCATCAAACGACTGTTAAGATTGGCACCATTATCTGTGATAATCACCTTCGGAATTTCGAACCGGCAAATGATATTTGCATGCACAAAATCAACCACTGCCTTCTTAGTCACTTATTTGAAAGTTTTCGCCTCAACCCACTTAGTAAAATAATCAATGGCAACCAGAATAAACCTATGCCCATTAGATGTTGCTGGCTCGATTGGCGCAATGACATCTATTCCCCAAGCAAAGAATGGCCATGGTGCGGACATTGTATGCAACTCAGATGGCGGAGAATGGATTAAATCTCCATGTACCTGACATTGATTACACTTGCGCACAAAGTTGATACAATCCCGTTCCATAGTAAGCCAGTAATAACCCGCTCGGAGAATTTTCTTTGCAAACACATACCCACTCATATGAGGTCCACAAACTCCTGCATGTACCTCGGTCATGACAGTTGTAGCCTGTTTAGCATCCATACACCTCAACAAACCAAGATCTGGAGTTCTTTTGTACAAAACCCCTCCACTGAAGAAAAATCCGCTTGCTAAGCGTCTAATAGCTCTCTTTTGATCCACTGTGGCTTGTGCCGGATATACCCCCATTCTGAGGTATTATTTAATATCATGAAACCATGGCTCACCATCAAGCTCTTCCTCCACCACATTACAATAAGCATGCTGATCTCGGACCTGTATCTATAATGGGTCCACATAAGCCTTATCTGGATGATGCAACATTGACGCCAAAGTAGCCAAAGCGTCTACAACTTCATTGTGAATCCTTGGGATGTGCTTGAATTCTATTGACTAAAAACGCTGACAAAGTTCATGCAAACATTGTCGATACGGTTTGAGCTTTAAGTCTCGTGTCTCCCATTCTCCCTGAATTTGATGTACCAAAAGATCCGAGACGCCCATGACCAAGATCTCTTGTACACTCATATCTATAGCCATCCTCAATCCCAAAATACATGCCTCGTATTCAGCCATATTATTGGTGTAGAAAAAGCAAAGCTGAGCTGTAGTAGGGTAATGTTGCCCTGTTTCTGAAATAAGCACCGCTCATATCCCAACGCCTTTATTATTGGCAGCTTCATCAAAGAACAACTTCCAACCAGGTTTTTCATCTTGTTCCGATTCCTTAATATTCATTGCCTCCTCATCAGGAAAATATGTTTTCAGTGGTTCATATTTATCATCAACTGGATTTTCCACTAGGTGATCAGCCACTGCTTGTGCTTTCATCGCACTACGGGTCACATAGACAATATCGAATTCTGTGAGCAAGATTTTCCATTTATCAAGCCTCCCTGTGGACATGGGCTTCTGAAAAATGTACTTCAATGGATCCAACCGTGAGATGAGATAAGCGGTATATGCTGACAAATAATGTTTCAACTTCTGCGCTACCCAGGTCAAAGCACAGTATGTCCTCTCCAGTTGAGTGTATTTTACCTCATAAGATGTGAATTTCTTGCTGAGGTAGTAAATTTCATGCTCTTTCTTTCCCGTAACATCATGCTGCCCCAGTACTCAGCCAAAAGAATTATACAACACTGTTAGATAAAGGATCAAGGGTCTTCCCGGCTTTGGCGGAACCAACACTGGTGGACTAGCCAAATATTTCTTAATTTTGTCAGATGCTGCCTGACATTCATCTGTCCACTTGACCGCAGCATCTTTCTTTAGCAGCTTAAAGATAGGTTCGCAAGTCGCTGTAAGCTGAGCAATGAACCTGCTGATATAATTCAACCTGCCGAGCAAACTCATCACCTCTTTCTTACTCTTTGGCGGCGGTATCTCTTGGATGGCTTTGATTTTGGACGGGTCTAATTCAATACCACGTCGGCTCACCACAAATCCCAACAACTTCCCTGATGGGACTCTAAATGCACACTTTGCCGGATTGAGTTTGAGATTGTACCTACGGAGCCTCTGGAAGAACTTCCTCAGGACTTTAACATGATCACACTGATTTCTTGACTTTATAATTACATCATCCACATATACTTCAATTTCCCGATGTATCATATCATGGAACATGGTGGTCATCGCCCTCATGTATGTTGCCCCTGCATTCTTCAACCCTAATGGCATGACTCTATAACAGTAGGTTCCCCAAGGTGTAATAAATGCCGTCTTTTCAGCATCTTCTTCATCCATCAAAATCTGGTGATAGCCCGCATAACAATCCA
>MU743901.1:268702-299089 GCA_026770625.1 Nicotiana glauca | reverse complement strand
TTTGTCTCCTCTTTTGCCCCCTTTGAGTCTTTTCCTTCGAATAAACCCAGAATTCGTCGAATATTAACTTGAGTGTCGCCGGAACCGACGCCGGCGAACACTTTTTGTTTCAAAGCCACCCTATGACATCCCAGAACACCCAGCCCTAATATCTAAGAGTATTTTCATTAAAAGAAGAATCAACGGTCTGCCTGAGGTTAAAAATCCCAAAAAATAATATCCAGAGTTTCAAAAGGCCTGGAAAATCAAGAAAAACAAAGAAAAGAAAAGAACAGAAGAAAGAAAGAGAGAAAAGAAAATAAAGAAGAAAAAGAGTAAAAAAAATCTAAGTATCTAATCCTTTTTCTATTTGATTTACTTTTGCCTGTGTTTGCATGTCTATGATTTTAATTATGTGATTAATTCTTGATAAAATGACATAATCGTAGGTTTTAATTGCTGTTCATATTGTTACACCTAGATTTTAGGGTTTTTAATTGTTAAAACTTGATTAGTAGCTAATGTCTTCTGTTAATTGGATTCTGTATCTGTTTAAGTGATCTTCTGAGTCTCATTAACTGATTACTTGGTTCTGATTTGGTTTTATCTATTAAATTGACGAGTATTTGGTTAATTTTGTTAATTAGTTAAGATTTTTAACCTTGTTTTTAGAAGTAATTTTTGGGTATCTAATTAATTAGGGTAATAAGTAACATGGGAGGCTAAGGGTGAGTACGACAAGAAGACGGGGTTAATTTGGGGAATGTCAATAGGTTCGATGTAATAATACTAAGGGGGTAGGGGTATATTTGGGAATCCAGTTTGGTTTATGGGTAAATAGGTGAAGGGTGAAGGGTATTTTAGACAGAATAAAAGGGTAAAACAATAATACTCTTAAAGAGATAAGGTTAAAAGTGTAAAAGCTTAGGGTAGGAACTTTCTAGACTAGGGTAAAGGGGTAATACGGCATAAATACAAGGGGAAAAGAGATAATTAAGTAAAAGAGCAGGGGTTTAATTACAATAAATAAGGGACTAAGGGACAATTTCAGCATTTGAAATTTTCTCCCTTTTCAAATCTCTAAAAAGGCTACATTAGCCTTCATTGAATAAGTTTTGAAGTTTAAAAAAATTAGAAGCCTTAAGCAAATATCTAAAATCCTTCTGTTTCTGCAACTATAATTCGAGTATTCTCTTCGTCTCAAAATTAAAAATCCAAAAAATAACATTGTTTCTCTGATCATACAAGTAGTTTCAAGTCTGTTTTTCTTCTATTTGGACTTTGGTGATTGAATTACTATTGGATCAAGGCTGATTTGGGTTGAAGCGATTATTTGTGGTCTGGTTTTGCTTCCGCTTGGTTTTCTACCGGTTTGCTTTCCTTTTGGTTTGAATCTGGATTGCTGGACTATTCTAATCACTGTGTGATATGTTGTTGATTGCTGATTCCTTCAATATTTGCCTAGATTCTCATCAGCTTCATTTTATTACCAGGTACAAACTCTATCAAATTGAAGCTGTAAAGATGAATTTGAAGAGGATGAATTAAATCTTCGAATGTTATTTCATATTTTATTGTTGTATTAATCAGTTGTATTTGTTAGGTAGTCTGAAAAAATATAATAATTGGGACTGAACTCTATTTTTGTTTTAGTATTGTTAAGTAAGTCAAGTAGTAGTATCATTAGATCATATAATAGAAATAATAGATAAGGTAAATGTCAAAACTAAAAAAGGTAGAAATAACTGAATTCGAATCTCAAGTTATAATTTCAGAATCATTGAACATTTATATAGTTTGTTTTCTTCTACAAATAATAGATCTGTTTTTCTAACGCGTAACCATTCGCTAATTGAGGTCTATAACTATTATGATTTAAGATCGGATATGAACTCACATGTGTCAATACAATATTGCTTCTGTAAATATTTAAAAATAAAGAAAATAGTTAAGTATAATGTCTGTTAGTTAGTTCAAATGAAATTGGCATTAGAGACATTTTAAATGTTTAGTACGTTACTGCTTGTAATATTAATGAGTTTACTTCGATTTTTGAAAATTTCGTTTTACTAGACTTAGTTCTGATCATAAATTTGAATCAAAATAAATGAAAGTTATTCATAGATAAACAAAATACTGTCCTGAATCTGAATTTGAAATTATAACAAGTTAAAAATGAAGAGGTAAGATACATTTCTGTTGTGAATGTGATTCGAGAAAGGTTAAAATGCAAAGCCCAAATGTAATAGATATGGTGATGGGATACGAGCCTGGGCAAATGATATTGAAATTGTCCTGGGCCACAGCTTTATGGGCCGATCTGGATTGAAATGTAGAAATTGATGTAAGGGTGTAATCAAGCCCAATAGGAAATAAACCTGCACCCTCAAGGGTTTGTGGCTCTAAATGTCAAAAATATTAGGTAATGGATAAATAATTTAGGACACTTCTTTCATGATTAGAGACGAAACACGTAGAAAATTTAGTACTTTAGACATGACCTTAAATAAAAATGAGATGAGCCTCGCCGCATTAAAAACACAATTGCGGGGCCCTCAAATGATTATTATAAAAACCTTAGATTTGGAAGGACCGTTTAGCAAACTTCACGGACTTTCCCAAAGTTAACAAGACGTAGATACTTTCGGCACGATTTATAATAATATTACCTTCTTAATATGGATGCACATTTATGTGATCCAAATCCAAGTCCCAACGAAGTCGAAATGTGTTGAAAACCACGGGCGTACTGGTAAGGCGTGGCCAAAAATACATTTTCACGACGTTGCAATTCTTTGAATAATAAAGAGGAATACTAAATGCACATAAAATGAAACATATGAAATCAGATAAAAATGGATACAACAGTTGAGCGACCGTGCTAGAACCACGGAATTCGGGAGTGCCTAACACCTTCTCCCGGGTTAATAGAATTTCTTATCTGGATTTCTAGTTCGCNGATCCCGTTCCGACTGTCCTTAAATTGGAAAAACTCCTTCCTTTTATTATATCCCTTCCCGGGGTGTAGTAAATAGGCTTCCCCCATAGCGGTAAGAAAAGGAGGTGTGACAGTGATGCATGTACAGTTAAATAGAATAAGGTTTCTATGGGGTGCTAGACCGATACCCTTGAGTAGACAACTCAAGAGGGAAAGGCACGGAACCGTTGACTGCACCGCTGATCGACTAGTTTTACCTCAAAAATACCTTTGCAAAAAATTAGGGGGTAATAATATTGGAAGAGCGCAACAATTCATCAAGCGTTGCTATGGTATTTGTTTGGCACGAGTGGAATATGATGTTGAAGATGCAATTACAAGAATGAAACAAATTGCCACGTATTTTTACGTTCATAATGATTACAATAATTGCTCAAAAATTACAACGTTATTGAAGGAAAACCATAAATGAAAGCATTAAATAAAGAAAAAATAAGAAAAAAGACAAGTCAGTTTTGAATAAAGGCATTAAACAAAGCAATAAAGAAAACAGCAAAGTCACATATAACATGCAGTGGTAGAAGCCTAAAGAGTCCCTAGCAGAGTAGCCATACTGTCGACGCCCCCTTTTTCTCACGAAATTGTATTTACGATATTTGGCAAGACAACTGTATTCCCATTTAGGAGTTGGGTTTGTGGAATTGAAGAGTCACCACCTAATGATTAAGTGCATTAGGACACTAAGGATTTTGAAATTGAAAACCAGAGTTCGGGTAAGGTCTACAATTTATCTCGAGAGGAAGGTGTTAGGCACCCCTCAAGATCCACTAGTGTGATTCCCGGCCATGCTATGTTGTGACTTTAAAGCAAGCAAGAATTACAAATACAGGGCAGTTTTCACATAATGATTGCAAGTAATTAAAATAAAAGAAATTAAAGAGGTTGAAGTTTGGGAAAAAAATAGTTTTGAAATTCTAAAAATAAACAAGTAAAAGGGAAGGGGGTCATAATTTTATAAATAATATAGATCACCCCACACAACACTCGGTAACCGTTTCTAAACGTGGTGTTATCGTGCGGTCATCATCTCCATGTCTACCCTTCCCACCCCGTAAAGGTTATTTAAACGTGTGGATTGGTCATGAATGATTAGTACGAGCTATTACCTATCCCGTCATATAAGTACTAGAGGGTATTTAGGACCGCTATTCCTTCAAGTAAAGGTCTAGGCTGAACCCTCAGGTTTAAAGGACATAATACTAGGCGACATACATAACAAGTAGGACTTTACATATAGGGGAACATACAAAGGAAAATAGGAGCCTCACAGACCCCTCACAAGTAAACCTGTAATTAGCATGTCTCAAACACATTTAAAGTCTTAAAAGAACACGAGTTTAAAGATTAGTTTTAGTAAAATGTTTAAAGCGTTTGACATGCAGAAGTACAACCAAGAAAATAGTTAAGTAAGTAAAAGTAAGGGAACTGTTAAAACATCGTTTGGAAAAGGTAAAGATTTGAAAATACAGTAGTTTAAATCAAAGCAGCACAATTCTGGGCAGAAAAGGTAGCCCAGCAGTTTGAAAACTTAATAGAGCAAGAATCATAAAATCAGTGAGAATAGATATGTGATTTCAAAAAGACTTGTTTCCAAATAGAGATGGATTTTCAGTAAAAGAGTGACCTCCAGAGAGTCACAACAGGAATGAGAGTGGCATAATTTAAATAAAAGCTGATTAGTCTTAAAGCTTGCCTAGGCGACGTATAGGTTGCCTAATTACCCTAAAGGGGGTGAACATGCATATTTATCCCAGTTTTAAAGGACGCGGTTAATTAAACTTTGCTTATTAGCTTAAACATACTGGTGAGGCATTCAGCGAATTTCAACTTACAATCCTAAGTAACATGGCATCTAATGCACGTAAAATTCCTAAAACATGGTATCTAAATGTCAATGAGAATGCATCAGTAGTTTTAACAACTATTTGAGAATCATTAGCTAGTTGTGAATATGAAATAAGTATGACAACAAACTTAAAGTAAAAGTGTCTAAAACAGGATTACTACTACATGAGATGCATGTCCTATACATGATGTCTATTGCACAAATAGGTAAGTAAAGCCCTATGAGCATATTTTCTACCCATAACCTTAAACTAAGCATGCATAACCCCAGCCCAACTTCACTATATCCCCTGATAATTCGTTTAGAAATTACTACAAACAATGATAGCTGAATTAAATAATAAAATATCAGAAGCTACCCTATAGGGAGCCTTCAACCAGGCCCAATCTTCCAACCTCACTTTTTTCGAGTTTCACGGCCTTGACCATGGTTTGGGTGAGGCAAAGCTCCTTAAGTGCCCAATGCCAGTACCCAAACAATACCAAAATGTTGAACAAGTGTAGTGTGGAATCACCAGCCTTATGCATCAAAGTTCAATGGGTACTCAAGGATGCCCAAGGCAATGCTTACACTAAGGGGGTAGAACCTAAACTCTAGGAGTAGTAGGAGTGTGATGGAAATTTCTTTAAAGAAAATGAGTTGAAAAACAGTTTTAAAAAGTGATCCATGTAGAAACAATTTTTAAAAGAGAAAAACAGTGGGACATTTTTGACAAACTCAGAACCAAAATACGTCATATAGTTCCAGGCAGTAGACACAAACAGGGAAAAGGGAAGTGGGGGTAAATAGTTCACATGAAATAACGTAATTACATCTAGATACCAAAGGGAAGAAATTCAAAACTTAAACAGTCACAGGTTTCAACCAAAAGGGCTCATTATCACATGTTGAGAATGTACTAGAGCTAGGGAGTAGGGGAGCAAATCAGCAGGCATGCTAGATTAAGAGAAGGATGAACTAAACACAGGAACATACTAGTTACAACAAGAACAACAGAACCATAATTAAAAGCATAGAAGAAATAGAATAAAGTGCAGCATGTATAAAAACATGTTGTTTTGAGATCTATATATAAAATAGAGGGCATACGAGTCGAGGATGAGATAATATAGAGCAATAGTGAGTAGTAGTATGCAGAGAAAGTGAGCACCTGTATGCAGACCAAAGCAGGTAGCAATGTAAAGAACAGTACAACAGTAAAGCAGCCTAAATCACTCAGTCTTGGCTTTCAGCCGACTGAGTAATCAGTAGTCAACAAGGAAAGAGAGAGAGGTTGTGTAGAAAACAAGATATAACACTGAATATGTTTTATGTGTAAGAGAGAGTTCAAAACAATGAATTTATGTTCGTGGAAGTGAGAAGAGAGGAGAGTATATATAGTAGGCGAGAGCAAAATAATAAATAAGGTAAAGGAAATTAGTCTTCAACAATTAAGGAAACCACAGAATCAGTCAGCTACAAAATCAGCAAGTCTTCCCTTAATTAAGGGGTAATTAGCCAACGGTAAAAAATATGACATATTTAAGGAAAGAAAATCAAGTAAGACTTAGGTACAGAGTAGACAGTTAAGGGTAAATACACAAGGGTTCAATTAGGGAAACAATCAGTGAAAAATCAATAAGTAACACGGTTAATCAAATAAGGTAAGGAAACTAAATAAGGTTGCAAATATATAGGAATAAGCAAGAATCAGAATATAGGTATTACCATAACAATTCAGTGAATCGAAGATTCGAAATGACACTAATTTAAGGGAAATAACAGAGATTTCCATGAATAAGCAAATAAGTCAAGTATAAATGGAAAGAATCGAATCTGAAACCCTAATAGAGTCATACTAGGGCCAAATCACAAGATATTCCAATTAAACAAAGAAGTAATCATGTAAATGAAAGCACAGAACATAAGCATGTAGCAAATAACACGGACGAGTGCAGAATCCAAACAAAGTTTCAAAAATTGGGGGTTTTAGCATAGGCTGGTTAGGGTTATGGATGAACCCAACAAAATCAATAAAGACTCATAGACACATGGGGTTAAATACTAAAAACCAGAAAGCATGTTGAAGAAAAGGATTTTCATAGCCTAGTTTCGAAAAGAAGAACAAAACGTTGAAAAACTTGAGTAATCGAAGAAATCGAGTAGAGAGTAGTGTGAAACACAAAGAATAAGTTAGAAATCGTTTCTAAAGGACAGAGATTAAGAGACCTAGGCAGAAATTAGGGTTTCGTAATAAATCGGTGAGAGATAAGAAACCTGGCTGTGAAACTTGTTAATAATGACGTTCGTAGTACCATCGGAGACAAACCAGGCAAGGACTCCGGTGACCATCTTGTATGGTGGAGGCTTCTAGAGTCTCGAAGCTTGAGATAATCAACAAGATACAGGTCCATGGTGGCTGCTGGTCGACAGAAGTGAGGATGGAGGGTGCTAGAGAGACGGTGGCTTCATCGGAGACGAGAGAGAGAACCAGAAGGTTCTAGAGAGAAGGGAGAGCAAATTTTAGCATGGATAGAGAGAGAGTCTGAAGTGAGGGGTTTGGGGAGTTGTTCAGGTTTTAATTTTGGAAATAAAACCTGGGCCGTTGATCTTACTTGATCAACGGCTCAAATTAGATCAAGGTTGGACCGGGTTATTAAATGGGGTATGGGTCGGGTGATTTAAGGACTGGGTCGGGGATTTGGGTTGAAATTGGGGTTTCAATGTGTGGTTAAAATCGAAATGTAAAGGGGTTATAATTGAAATAAACGAGGCTAAATGTTAAACGACCATTTCTTCCTTTTTTATTATAATAAAAATAGTAAAAATAGTTTTAAAAACCAATTAAAAGCACTAAATTTATTAATAACATATAAATGTTAATTAAAAAATACTGGGAGCAATTTTACAATTATAAAATACTGTTAATCGGAAAACAAGCTATAATTGCAATTATACCAATTTAGCTTTTAAAATACTAAATAAATTTTATAAAAATATGCAAAAATCACCTCAATTATACCTTGGTGTAAATATGAGAATAAAAATAAGTCATTCACTAAAAAATAATAGTCTGGAAATAATTATTGAATTTTGTACTATTAAAATAGACAACAAATTGATTTAAAAAATCTTTAAAAATAAAGAAAAATACCAGAACTCTTGGGTATGCATATATATGCATACACATACTATTTTGAGAATATTTTGAGTACATATAAAATACATAGGAAAAAATTGGGTATCAAAAATGCCCCGGGCCGGTTCCTCCGGGGTTGCAGGAGCAGTACCATCAGGGGCATGTTCTGATATGGAGGAAATCTGCCATCTTCACTTCGTGGTAAGTTAGTGCATATTTATTTCATATCCCGCATCTTCCTCTTCTTATTGAATCTTCCCTTTGCAGAACTGTGATAGGTTTAAGTCCAAGTTGTCTCGTCAAAAGGCCATGTTCCAGAGGATTCTGGATGAGGGAGAATCCCTTATGCTCCGTTGCAAGGAGAAGGAAGCTGAGCTGTAGTATTGGTGATATGAGGCGTATTGGTGCTCGAACTATGAGAGTTATTTGATGGAGTAGGTAACTCTCTATAGTGCGTTCTTTGTTTCTTTTTAATTTTAAGGCTAACTTCTTCTTGCTGTGTTTGCTGCAGAAAAAGACCGAGGTCTTGGAGTACGTTAAAGGTGATGTGAACCATGTCAGGGCAGCTTGGGAGGAACTAAGGGGCCAAGTGCGGGCTCAAGCCTTGGAGGAGATGAGTGCCTCAGCTAGGATCCATGCCTTCCAGGCCCAGCTCAATTTATCCCATTGTAACGCCAAGGTTCAGGCTAATATGAGACTGGAGTCTGACCTCTCAAAGGTTAGGGCTGAGATAATTGATGCCCCGGTGGAAGCGACGTTGAGCCAAACCAGGGTGGATCATGAGATGGCAATTTGCACAAATGAGGCTGCTGACGCTCAATCTGAGTTGAATCAAGCCCTTGACCATGAGAAGAGGATCGAAGAATATGTTCGTTGCCGATCCCGGAGGTAAGTGTTCGAGGAAGTTGGAGAAAGGGGTTTTATTCTCTCGGAGGATTTGGCAAAAGCAAGGGCGGACAAGCGTGACGCTCGGTCACTCTTCGTCGGTGTTGTAGAGGGAGAACTTAACAGTCTGTAGCCCTTTGGTGCAAAATATAGATCCTACCATTTTCTAACTTGGTTTTCAGCGTGCGCAGGGCATGTCAGTAGATGGTGAAAGTTTTTGTCGTATGTAATGTAAGAATAATTTTAAAGCATTATTCCTTTTTACCTTTTTTTTGTCGCTGCTTTTGACCGCATAGATCAGTTTGTGGAATTGGTCCCTGAGTCGCACTACAGCTCAAACTCTAAGTGCCCTTTTGGCTTTTTCCCGCCTACGTGGGTGGATGGTGATGACCCTCTGTGCTCCTAGACCGAAATGACCTTGTGGGCGCACGGCTTGGAGATTTTTCACGACCATTAATAGTGTCGTCTAGGCTGTGCTATTAGGTGTATTGTGATTTAATTGCCCTCGGGTTCAGTCTCCAAGTCGGGATCCTGACTCGAGCTTATTTTACCCTCAAGCCCATTTGGGCTGGTTGACATTCATTCTCTGCCCTTGAGCATTTGGCGATTTTTCGGGTCCAGTCTCCGAGTCATATTGTGATTTGAGCTGTAATTGACCCTTTGATCTTTCCGGGTGTTTCAATTGGTGAAAGTGGCATTGGTGCCACGCTTTTAGGGAGTATTATGATTTTTGGGTTCAATAACCAAGTCGCGTTGCGACTCAAGCTGTCGTCAACCCTTGAATCTCATTCGAGCTCTCGGCCAGCGACGGTGGCCTTTTGTGTTGCTTGGTCATTGGGACCTTTTAGTATGAGGCTCGGAGGTATGCAAACAATGGAACTTATGCTATTTGGTCATAGAGACCTTTTGATATGGGGCCTGGAGGCTTTGCTTATTCGGCGACAATGGCACTTACGTTGTTCGGTTGTAGGGACCTTTTTATATGAGGCCCGAAGGCTTTGCTTAGTTTAACTATTTTGGATCTGGTCTCCGAATTGGGTTACGATTCGAGCTCACTTTAATCCTCAAGTTGTCAATTTTCAAGCTGATGGTCATAGAGACCTTTCGGTGTGAGGCCTGAAGGCTTTGCTTAGCCGGTGGCAATGGCACTTACACCCTTTGATGTGAGGCTCAGGGGCTTATTGTAGGCTTTGTTTTCTCTCATTAAAGTCTTATTGATTATTTTGCCTGACCCGTCATCGGTTCTAAAAGAACCTCAATTTCAAGTCGTAGTCGGCGATGTTTTGAGCACCTCAGAAGCTTTATAGCCCATAGGTCGAGTAGATCGACGCTATTGCGATTTTGCAGCCAACATGGTCGGGACTCATTTTTTGCCTGTTGAGGGAAGCCTATGTTTAACCGATCCTTTCCAAAGTAGATTCAGAGGGTTTTTTAGCAACAGTCGGGTGTCCCTGAGTCATTTTTTGGGCTGTAGCAGCCGTTTTGACCGGAGTCATGTGTATTTGGTCGGGGCCATTTTTTATCCTGAGAAGCAGTTTTAGGCATCTACACCAAGGGTATGCCCTTTAGGGTTCTTACAAATGTGAGGTATAGCCTAAACTACGGGATTTTTCATGTCTGTTGAGGTCTTACAGTTTATTAATAATAGATCTAGTTTTGTCGAGGCTGCCCGCTAGGGTCTTACAATTTTGGATTTTCCAATGCGTGGCGATTGGCGACAGTCTCCGAGTCATCAATTTTACTTGGAAACAACTTCTCGTGAGCTTGGAGCTATTTTTTAGGGGCTTGGTTAGCCCGGAGTTCTGACCCTGGGATCGTACAAGTTGTCGAATCGCTCGTATTGAGTCTCGAAATATATCAAATCATTTTAGTCTTGAATACCACCTTTTGTAGAGTTGGAGCCATATCGCGAGGGCTTTGTGAGCCCGGAACCCCGACCCTGGGGTTGCGATGGTGCTGAATTGTTTAAGTCTCCGAGCATTTCGGGAAGCATTTCATTGAGAGGTTTTTCGCTAAGGATAGGCCGAAATATTCTTCTTCGAGGCGTCGAATGTTTAGAAAAAATTCTTTATTTCTTGGCAAAAATATAAGTTGTAAATACATGTTGTCGTATTGTTGCAAGTCCGGTCCACATGGGTGTGACTCCCCTGATTATCCAATGTGATTGTATGATTCCATATTGGAAAATTTTGAGAGAGATCATGGACTTGTCGGGTCCCTTCCGCGGGGGCATGTAGTTCTGCTAATAATTTTGTTGGCGGAACCTTCTTCCTGATAGAAACCCGATCGAGGAAAGAATGCTCGGTGGCTTCGTGGTGGCCGTTAATCCTCGAGCGGGATCTAGAGCTACTGAAGGCCCCAGTTGGCTGCCTGCGTACAGATTAGAAACAAAAAAGGAAAGGAAATGATAAATGGAGAACTTTGTTCGGGGGAGTAGGCCCCGCGGCAGTCGTATTCCTCATCCGGCCAGGCCTGGTCGAGGACGTGATTATCCTTACCTTTTGACCTCATTTGGGGGCAATGCCGGTCATGGGCATAAGGCGAGGAATCTCCTCCTTCCGATTATAGCCATATGCTTTGACTCTACATTTTTCATGGGGTTTCACATAGTTGGAGGAGTAGGGCCGGAATTGCATCCCGAACAATATATTCACTGTTGTCTATAGAAAGCGTCTGCGCCCTGCGTCGCTCGATGTATTAGCCCAAGCTCGCGCAGGCCACGCAGGGGGAGTGATTTGGTCGTTGTGGCAATCTCCATTGGGGACATATCGGCAGTCCGGCCCGAGGGTGAGGTTAGTCCAAGTTATCCTATCATCTTTGGCCCGACATTGTCGGTATAACTTTGGCCGATACACCTGTAAATGTATGTTTTATTTGAAAATGAGTTTGAACGAAAGAATGGGTTACCAATATATTAATGTGATACCGAGTTGGAGTCTCGGTGTCTTTTTCCTCGAGCGATAGGGTGTCCTCGGGGATTATTCCCTAGGACCATCCCTATCTGGTGACTGGGCACTTGTAATCTATGTTCTACGGATCTTAGCGCGGTGCCACCATCCTTTAACGATTGATGTGCCACAGCTTGCCGACTCTGCTTTGTTTGATTTCCCCTTCTCTGTGGAGCTGGATCCAGGTTTGCTTGCTTGGCGATGCTTTGTAATTACCTTTATTGTATGGCATAGTTGCTGCTCTTTTGGGTCTGTAACTCCGAGCATTTCATGATTCTCGTGGTGGGCCAGGGTTTCCTTGGAGGGGTTTTGGTTGAATAGATCCGACCCACCGGAATTCCTGGCTTCACTTATAGTGACAATTATGCTTGGAACTTCAACGTTGAAGTCGAGCTCTACCGGGCGAGATTTCATTGCCTATTGCGTCTTGTTCAATCTGGTACCATCGGAGGTTCCTTAAAGGTGTCGTCTTCGGGCTACTGCCTTGTTGTTTCGAGATGCGCTGTACCTCAGATCGTTTCTTCCATTCGTGTCGTGTGGATGATGGATCCATTCATTCAGTGTCGGCTTCAATATTGGGGATCTGCCTGGATAGACCGATCCAGATGGGGTTTCTTGAGGGTTGTCCACGGCTCTGACTTGGGTCTGGTGTTGGTTGTTGGTATATGACCAAGCCTCGATCGGATCTTCGACTAAGCTTCGCTTGAATTGCTCTGGAGCTATCGTGCATGCTTTGTTTGGGTTTTGGGCGAAGGCCCATGCCAACCCCACTATTCGGGACCAGGATTGGTCTCGTTCATCTTGTCGGAGAGCGGGGTACGACTTCCCATGATATTTTATTTCTTCTTCTTCTCCCGTCCTTTTGGCATTATTTTGATGGCATTAGCATGTGGTTCTACGGATCGTGCTAGTATGGTGAGCGTATCCCCGAGATTATATGTAGAGCAATGATGCCGAATCATGGTTTCTTCAAATCTCCTCATCGGGATGGGCCCGAGTTTTCCATTTTGGAGGTCGCCATTCTTGGAAGGGCGTACGTGAGTTGTGATGGACCTGTGAGGATTTGGGGTCCTGTCACTCCCAAGGAATTTTGTTGTTTCTGACTTCCGTGAAATGAGTCCCGGGATTGTATCTCCGGGAGATTGGTTGCTGTAGGAGTCTCCGCGAGCGTGAGTCAATCTTTACGATAAGGACTTCCAGCATCCTCACTGTAGCAGGATAGGTTGTTGGTTCGTCGTTGCCCGATACCTTAGGTACTGGCTCTGAGCGCAGAGATATTTTAGGTGCTACCGCGCCGAGAGTCTCCAGGCGGCTCTGTAGCTGAGAGATAGCCAAATGATTTTCCTGCAACATTTCAAAAATAATACTAAGGTTACCTTCCCGTTCTACCGGTGCTGGGATTTGTTGGGCTTCTTGTTGGTTAGCGTGTTGCGCCCCGCCATTGGAGTGCAAGACTTCATTACCCCGCTGTGCAGTGTACAAATCCGCGTCCGCTCGAAATGACCTAGATGCGTTATCGAGGTCCTGTGGTGTCGCGCCAGCCGTTAGGATGGCCATCTTGTTTTCTTTGCAATTTTTGGGGTTATCATCCTCGATTTCTCTTATCGAGTAGATCATTAACCTGAAATCGAAAGATCTTGGGTAAGAAAAAGTGTGAAAGATATTGTGCATTTGAGTGACGAAACTAGCAAGAAAAAATCACTATTATTTGTAGCCCTACGGTGGGCGCCAAACTGTTTACCGTGAAAATGGTAACAACAATTAAATTTGTAAATGGGATTCCAAAAATACGTGATCTATTCCCAAGCTAGTTTGTAAGGGTGATGGGTGTTAAAACATGAAGTAAGACAATAAAGATCGAGTTAGACAAAGCGATAATCGAACCAGCAAGGAGACGTTCCCGTGCTTAGAGCATGCTGGTAGATACCTTGGAGCCGAGCGTCGAGCCTATGTCAAGCTTGTCAGGGGTGTTCGGGAAGGGGATAACAAGTCAAGACATAGATATATAAAGCTCAATACTACCAATATGGAGCTGAATAATGAAGAACAAGTGAAGAAAACAATAAATTGCTATGGCGACCTCGGGGTCAATGGAGATAGATATCTTAGAAGAAAGAGAGAGAGAGATATATTATTGCCTAGTGGAGAAGTGGAGCAACATCAGTCCCTTACAAGGTGCGGTGAGTCCCCATTATATAGGCGAGGGGACGCGGTAAAATACATATATATTATTTACAAGAGTAGAAAGATGGGACGGCCTGACATAAGTCCTCTCAGTAGGCTATAGATAGACTGGCCCTGTCAGGTGTAGCCATGTGCTTCGGAGACCTCTTCTCTTACCCTGACCTCAGGTCATGCTTCCTTCGATTCGGGACTCAATGAGCCCTGAGGCCGAGAACTCGATCGTGGCCTTCCACCCTCGGGGTCTCGGGGAAGGCTTCCAAAATTTTATTGATAGCAAAAATCAGGTCTTCTGATTTTACCGCATACACAGGGCATAAACTCAAGCAATCAAGTCGCACGATAAGGAAATCAAGAAGGGAAGTGCTCCTAACAGCCTTGTAGCCTCCAGAAGATAAGTATAGACGTCTCCGCACCGATCCGCGAGACTCTACTAGACTTGCTCATGACTCGTGACACCTAAGGGAACCTAGTGCTCTGATACCATATTTTCACGACCCAAAAATCCACTAAGGATCAAAATGGCGCCGGTTACCATTATCAGGCAAGCCGACAATAAATAACTAATAACTTCTCGTTTTAAATATTTCTAAAATCACGTATTTTATACGCATAAACAATACAAAATAAATTCTACTGAATAAAAATAAAACATTTAAGAATTCTAATTTTCTGAATAAATCCATAGACATCCCAGAACCCGATATTACAAGTGTATGAGCATTTACTAGGGAATGAAATAAAATAAAGTAACTGTCCGGTATACAAAGTGAACAGAAATAAAAATATAGTTCAATACTCTGAAGGAGACTCTGCTGGCTGCGGATTATCTCGATAAGTGCAACACACCTAAGTCTTCGTATCAACCATGCCGATATGCCACTAAGCCCCTAGTCACACATAAACTCGTGCAACAAAAATGCATAGAAAGTGCAGTATGAGTAAAAAACAACGTGTACTCAGTAAGTATCCCTTCTAATCGCGAAGAAGTAGAGACGAGAGGTCGACTTCGACACGTACTAGTAGTCCAATAATATTATATCAATAATATATTAAATCGTGGGTTTTTATAAATTTGATTGTAATTCAATAGAATGAAGCAAGTAAATAGTTATTTCTTTTATAAGAAATTTCCAAATTAATTTTCGTCATTTACACATTTATTCTCAAGCCGGGAAGGAATAACATCACTTCAATAAATTCCAAGGCAAGCAATACAAGCATGCGCAAATCATGCCGAGGACGTACGGCCCGATCCAATAATGTTTAAATTGTGCATTGCCAGAGGGTCGAATGGCGCGAACCATAGATGCATCTATTACCCCACTCGTGAATCATACCTACGACGCAGTCAAATTTAAATAAACAATCGCCCTACTCGTGAATCATGAATGCGACGCAGGTACCCATAGAAATACATGCTCAAACAGCCAATTAAGAATTAATCATGGAATATTTATCCAAATAAAAGTCAATTCTCTTTTAACAATTTAATAAAATGAAGTTTAATCCCTTTAGAAATTCATTTACCAATTCGATAGGATTTAGGAAATTCAATTGTCAATACGTTTACAAATATTCTAAGTATACCATGCTTTTGGGTCCTAGACCACCCAAACTCACTCATATTAGTTGCTACACATGGACTCTCATCACCATGTGCGTACGTAGCATCCACAAATAGGAGCACATAACTAATTATTTCATCTATGGGGACAATTCCCTCTTACAAGGTTAGAAAGGAGACTCCCCTCGCTCCGAAAATCTATAACCGGCATTTCACGCCCTTCCGAAGACTCGAATCGATGCTCAATGCTCCAAAACTAGCCAATAATTATGAAAATCCATCAATATACAATAAACTACTCGTATTAATCCAATTTATAACAATTCCTAAACCTGATTGAAATGTTTACAAAAACATCCTCGGGCCCACGTGCCCGAATTTCAAAATTTTTGAAGATTAAGATCACCCATAGCTTCACGAACTCAAATATATAATTTACTCTCAATTTCATACCCAAAATCATGGTCAAAATCCAAAAATATCCATCTTTTAGGTTTTCCCTCAAATCCCAAGTTTCTACCAATTTTTAGGCTCAAATCCGAAACAAAACCATGTATTTAACGTCTATTAAGCGGGAACAACTTATCTTGACATAGATGAAGAAATCTCTCTTCCAAAAGCTCCAAAATCGTCCAACTCGAAGTGGAAATGAGTGGAAATGAACCAAAACTCGATTTCAAAAGAGAGCTCACTGCCTCCATTCCTTTCGCACCTGCGGTCTCTTGACTGCTTTTGCGGTCCCGCAGGTACGGTCCCGCAGGTGCGGACCAAATGCCGCTTCTGCGGTCCAGGGCTCCCAGCCCATTTCCGCTTCTGCAGGTGTGGTCTCGCTTCTGTGTTGACCTGATTGCATCTGCGATCCAAGCCTTCACCCTTCACCACCGCATCTACTCCTCTTTGGCCACTTCTGCGACTCCGCACCTACGGCCCAAGTCTCGCAGGTACGGTTGCACCAGAATGTTCAGCTCTCCCTCCAAGATCCAATTCGATCCGTTAACCACCCGAAATCCACCTTAGGACCTCCGGAGCCCAAGCAATCATGCCAACTAGTCCCAAAATACATTACAGACTTGCTCTAGGCCTCAAATCATATTAAACAATGCTAAAATCATGAATCGATCTCCAATACAAGCTTAACAAACTTTAGAATCTCAAACTTCTACATTTGATGCCGAAACCTATAAAATCACGCCCGATTGACCTTAAATTTTGCATAAAAGCCATATTCGACATTACGGACCTACTCCAACTTCCGGAATTAAAATCCGACCCTAATATCAAAAATTCAAACTCTAGATCAAACTTCTCGAAAACCTTCAAATTTCTATCTTTAGCAAAATGACTTCAAAATGACCTACGGACCTCCGAATTCACTTCCTATCGTGCTCCCAACTCCAGAATCACTATACGACGCTACTCCCTGACTTGGAATCCCAAACGGACATCGATAACACTGAAATGCACTTCAACCCAAACTTATGAAATTTCTTCCAAAATGCTAACTTCCACAATAGGCGCCAAAACGCTCCCAAGTCATCCAAAACCCGCTCCGGGCATACGCCCAATTCTGAAATCATCATACGAACCTACTGGAACCTTCATATCCTGATTATGAGGTTATCTACTCTGAAATCTAATCTTAGCTAATTCTTTCAACTTAAAGCATCTGAAATGAGAATTCTCTTTCCAAATTAACTCAGAACTCCCCGAAATTCGATCCCAATCATGCGTACAAGTCATAATACCTGAATTGAATCTGCTCATGGCCTCAAACTACTGAAGAATGTTCTAGAGCTCAAAATGACAGGTCGGGTTGTTAAACTAGGAGATGCACTTGCTAGTCTGGGTCTTTTAGGATATACCTTTAGAGACGAACTTCCTAAATTGAGAGTTCATCCGTTGGAGACGCACTTTCAGCTTTTTGTCACTGTAGTTTCACCCCTAGGAGACACACTTCTAGTCTGGGTCTTTCGGGATATAATTTCTGGAGACGCACTTCCCAAATTGAGATTTCAGCCCTAGGAGATGCACTTCCTAGTTTGGGTTATTTAAGTTCATTCGTAGAAGACGCACTTCCTAGTTTGAATCATTGAAGTTTTGCCCATAGGAGACGCAATTCCTAGTCTGGGTTTTTTAGGATATTCTTTTAGGAGACGCACTTCCTAAAATGAGATTTTACCCCCAGGAGACGCACTTCCTAGTGTGAGTCATATAAGTTTTACCCTTAGGAGATGCACTTTCTAGATTGATTCATTCAAGTTTTAGCCTTAGGAGATGCACATCCTAGTTTGGTTCATTCAAGTTTCACCCATAGGAGACGCACTTCCTAATCTGGGTCATTCAGGTATTATTTTTAGTAGAATAATTCGCTAGTCAAAGTTTCTTAGTTCTACTTATAGGAAGAGCACATCCTAGTTGAGTCTTTGATTTACTCTCATCATTACATCGATAGCTTATGTGGTTTAAATTTTTGCTAACAACTCACAAATCTTCCTAGTACAAATTGGGGCAAATTTTTTTGTTTGTTTTGTTATTTTGATTGCAGGCACCCACCTGGAGAACAAGAAAATTCATTTTAGAATTATTTCAAGTTTCAAGTCAGTAGTAGGCACCCACCTGGAGAACATGGGAAGTCATTCCAAAATTCAATTCAAGTTACAAGTAGCAGAAGCTCGCGGCAACAATACGGGTCAACAGTCCGAGATGACCAACAGAAGTAGTCTCAAACCAGAATAAAAAGAAGGAAAGAGAGAAAAAAAGTGAACCCAAAATGCATAAGCAGAGAAAGATATGAATTTCTTAAGACATGACTGATGTCACAAGTATGGTGTGTCCGGTTTTGATCGGAAGAAGTCCTGGAAGAATGAATCAGCACCTGCAGCTAGCAAGCATCAAGGTTCAGTAGACTTATAGATATGAATCTTGTAACTCATTGTTGACAGGCTTAGTTAGTCTATTTCATGTTTTTGATTTTGATTTAATAATAGGACCGCGGACCGAAACCTCGACGGAACGACACCTCAATCGGCTCTCCATCTCAGTATACTCTATCACTGTTCCAACATCTGAACTACACGTAGCCTAATTCCTTTACAACCAAGGATATGTAGGCACCTCAGATATCATGCTCAGTCACATTCTTCTTTCTCTTAAGTTTTGGTCTATCTAAATAACAGTCGGGTCAAAAAACCTGCTCATCTTTCTTTGTCTTAAAATACTTCGTGTTTCGAGTAAAAGAGAGGCAGCTATAGACTTGTAATTTTTTGTCCTCCCCAAGATTTTATATATTTTAGCATTTAAATATTTAGTTTAAGTCTAACATAGTTATTTCAACTAGCTTTGATTCTTCTACTTTATTTTATCACAAAAATAAAAAATTACAAAAACAGTTTCATTAATGTTTTGTAGTCACACTATTTTACTAGGATTTTTATTTTTATATAATCTTGAAAAAATTCCAAAATAGACTCACAACATAATACTATTTCTTTTAATTAATTATGATTAGTTTTATATTTTTATATTATAAATTGTATATAATTTTAGAATGAAGAGTTAATTTTGGGTTGGTTTATCCCATTTTTATGAATTTTGTAGTTTATTTTTAGTCTTTGGCCCAATTTAAAGCCCGATAAGAACAAGCCTATACTCCCTTGACCTAATAAATCTTTCTTCCTAAAACCTAGACCTAGACGACAAAAGGAACCCTAGAAAAACTCGGAGGACCCAATCGTTCCTGATAAAGGAACACACCTAGGCATCATCTTGTTAAAGAGAAAAGACCCAAGAGCCACAGAAACTAATCGACCCCCCCCCCCCTTACTTAACCAAAGGAATCCATCAGTAGCCAAAAAAACCTAGAACACCGTCTACTTCTACTACTACGATCCCGTCACACCACCATAGTCGATGGAATTGACTACCGGCGATGGCTACTATTACTGTTGCGACGGGGTAAATGACAATCCATAGACGCTACCTAGCTCGCCGGAAAACGAGCAAATCTGCTGCTCCTTCACCACAATCAGCGACTAGAAAACCCTCTTCATTACCTAGACCAACCGACGACTACTTCACCTCTAACGTTGGCGACGATAACAGTCCAAACAATTCTACGAACAACTGCTTCTGCTGTTCTTTTATCAGTTGGAGACCGGTTTCTACTTTTGTGTTGATTTCGATTTCCCAGTGGAGATTTCAACTTTGAGTTTGTTGCTTGAGGTCCTGTCTGAAGCTCCGTCGGATAAAGTTTTTTGTTTGGATATCTTGTACGTCAATTTGGGTTGGTCTTTCCATTTCTTTCTTCTTCTGCTTCTTTGTTTTGATGACGAATTCTGTCAATTTATGAATCTTTTAACTTGAAATGAATATCTCGTTGCATACTGATTTGTTTGGATCTGTTGTTTGTCGGATAAATAAGAAGTAGTAACAAACTAGGTAGCATTAGTTGCAATAGCAAAATTGACTAAACATGAAGACAAGTATGATGCACGAGTGATCCTTACAGTGATGATACATTTAACAATTCTGCTCGGGTAGCTTCAACATATATAACCTGAACAAATAGGATAACAAGCGAAGCGAATGCATGTTGGTTTAAACTTTTCCTCTCAGTTTTAGTTTCATATGTTTCCCTAGATTACAGTAGTTGGAATCATCATATTTGTGTAAAAAATTGATCAATTAATGTTTAGATCTATTAGTATAATTCGGTTCTGAATCTCGCGGTGAGCTGGTTGCAAAGAATTTATCAACTAGGAGTTTTTATAAATCTTGAACTAGTTCATTTGGTATAGCTCAAGCTTAAAGTTTTTTTTATACACCGAAAAGGCGAAACTACATGCATTGGCTTGAGGTGAGAGTTTGAGTACAATATGAGTTGCATAAGTACCCTTATTGAAGTAGACACTCTTGGATATTTCAAGAATGGGTTGAACTATTATAGCAGTAGAGTGTTTGTTTATTTATTATCGTAATTATGTACATGTTCGCGTGACATAATTACGATCCTAAGCACAAAACCAGAGTATGCGTTCGCACAATTTCAACCGAAATTTCCTAATAATAATAAAACATACTAATTATGGATACATACGCGTGGCATGATTTTTGACGCACAAATAAATGGGTACACATACATGTTACTCATTTTTTTAAGATAACTCTATAACTAAGTATAATTAAGAAACTAAAAGAGGTTAAGTGAATAAATGCACATAGGTTTGAAAAATAAGTAATTAGACAATTTAATTAATCCAAATATGATTAAAGAGATCATGCTAGAACCACGAAACTCGGGAATGCCTAACACCTTCTCCCGCATTAACAGAATTCCTTACCCGGATTTCTGTGTTCGCAGATCGTAAATAGTGTCAAATTTTCTTGATTCAGAATTTTACACTGGCGACTTGGGATGCCATAAATTATCCCTAGTGGTGACTCTAAATTAAAAATAAATAATCCCATTACGGTTGATACTTAAATTGGAAAAACTCCCTTATATACCCTCTCGGGGTTAAAAAAAGGGGGTGTGACAAATTGAATTATTAAAAATGGCTAGTAACTACATCTAACATTAGCTTGCCAAGCAAGTGAAATGTTTGGTGCTATCACAGTCATGAGAGTGGGAATTTTGGGTCGTGGAAAGTTGGTATCAGACCAATAGGTTTCAAAGGTCTCACGAGTCACGAGCAAGCTTAGTACAATCTAGAGGATCAATTGAGAGAAATTTGTACTATCTTCCACAGGCTATGGAGGTTAGGAAAAATTTCATTTCTTTCTTTCTCTATCGTGTGATTTCATTCTTTTATGATGATCGACCCATTCTATTCTTGTTATCTAACAGACGGCGAGAACATGAACATCATCAATAGTCGGACAGGAGCCGGAGCCCGTTGTGGCAGCTACATCAGAGGAAGAGGTCGAGCCCGAAATCGAGCGAGAAGTCGAGAAAGAGGCAGAGCTCAGCCGAGAGATTGAGAAACAACACTCATAGTGGATCCTAAGATTGATCATGAGGAGAATGTTCTAGCTCAGACTGCACCCCTCGGACCAGCTCAGGTCCCAGAGGGGTTCATAACCACTCCAGTGCTTCAGGATGCTCTAGTTCGCTTGATGGGCCTTATAGAGAGTATGGCGTAGACTGGTGCATTCTAGATGGTACCGGTTGTCTCTCAAGCAGGGGGAGGAGCACAGACTCCTGCTATACACCCTGGAGTAGGTTGCTCCCCTATATCAGACTCCAGCAGCCCACTAGGTGGGGTGGTTCTGCTAGCTATTGTGGCACAGGACAATGATAGATCACCGCTATGTCTTCTGAGGCTTTGTTGAGGTTGGATAAGTTTGTCAAGCTCTTTCCTATTCATTTCAGCAGTGTTTCTTCTAAGGATCCACAGGATTACCTGGGCCACTGCTATGAGGTGTTACACAACATGGGTATAGTTAAGACCAATAGAGTTGACTTTGTAGTGTTTCAGATGACGTGTTCTGCCAAGAGATGCTAGAGATATTATATGTTGACAAGACCAGCTGGTTCGCTTGCACTTACTTGGGATCAATTTTCACAGTTATTTCTAGAGAATTACCACAGGCAGTTTGGGTGTCTTCAGTAAGGTAGTATGATTGTTACCCAATATAAGACTCAATTTATGGACTTAGCTCGCCACTCCATTATCTTGCTCCCTACTGAGAGGGAGAGAGTTAGGATATTCATTGATGGGCTCACCTTCACTATCAGGCTACAGATGGCCAAGGAGAGCAGAGATGATATTATCTTCTAGAGGGCTACAGAATTGCTAGATGGATCGAGATGGTTCTAAGTGAAGAGAGAGGGCTGGTGTCTGATAAGAGGACTCGTCATTCCAGTAGTTTTAGTGGTTCCTCATCTGGAGGTAGGGGTACTGCTACAAAATATGTCTCGTTTTCTCTATGTTTATAAAAAACATGGGAGGCTCAAGCACATGTATGGCCTAAAGCCAACGTATAATGTGAGTGTGATGACCCGATATGTCATTTTCAGTGTTAGCCTTCGTTTCTATGTTTCAAAACCTCGAATAGCTCCGTTTAGCCTTTCTTGATTTGCATTCTCAGTCCATGTATTTTTTCAAAAAAATTATATGTGAAAAATTAAACAAAATATGAAAATATAGCCTTAAAAATTATTTGAGCTGAGTAAGGTCAATACTTTATGTAAATGGACACACAATAATTATCGGCGGGTCCCTATCGTGATTTGGGACTTAAGTGTGTGTCTAGAATCGAATTTAGAAGTTGCTAGCTTGATTTAACATAATTTGATGGAAACTAGTAATTTGAAGGTTTAAAGAATCCCTAAGTTTGACCGTAGGTTGACTTTGTTTCTACCGGGTTCAAATTTTAGTTTCGGAGCTTGGTATAGGTTTATTTTACTATATATGACTTGTCTTCAAAATTTGGTGAAACACGGAGTTGACTTGACATGATTCGGACGTCCAGTTGTAAATTTGCATGTTCTGGAGTTTCTTCGAAAATATTATTCATTTATGCTGGATTCGTAGTTCTAGGTGTTATTTTGGTGTTTTCATCGTGCGAGCTAGTTTGTATGATATTATTACACTAGTGTGCATATTTGATTTGGATCCGAGGGGCTCGAGTGAGTTTCACGTAGGCTACGGAGTGCGCTTTGGACTTAGACAATTGCTGGTTCTGAGTTTTCTGATATATGGCGCACTCATCTTCGCGATCACGAAGCTACTCTCGCGATCGCGAAGAGTAACTTAGTCTGGGGTGGAAATTCCTTTATACGAATGCAAGATTGAGGTCACGAACTCAAAGCAATAGTGGGATAACTCTTTGTGAACGCAGCCAAACCTACGCTAACACGAACGCGAACGCGATGGGCATAGGCCATGAAGAGGGATCATCTATGTTTTCGAACGATATCGGAGGATCGTGAATGCAAATGGCAGGGGGCAGAGTCATTGCGAACGCACAAGACACCTTGCGAATTCAAAGGCTACTTTGGTCGCCTTACATCGCGATCGCGTCAGGCCCTTCGCGAACACGAAGAAGGCCTAACGCCTACTGATTTAAATACTTCAAACACATGATTTTCTTTATTTTCACAATCTTCACATTAAAGCTCGGCCAAGAGGCAATTTTGAAGAGAAATTTCATCCCTACTTTGTAGGTTAGTATATTTTAACTCGTTTTCTTCAATTTTTATCAACACCTATTGATTTCTAATCTTAATCTATGCTCTTTCATGGTAGAAAATTAGGAATTTGGGTAGAATTAAGTTTTTTGTAAACTTGAGATTAAGACCTTAAATTGAGGCATATTCTAATCACATAAATAGGCTCGGGGATAAATGGATAATTGGGTCCTTGTCCGAATCTCAGATTTTGACCAAGCGGGCTCGGAGTTTACTTTTGATGACTCTTTGGAAAAAGTGTAAAGATCTTTTCTTTATCTATTGTAGTTGTTTTCCAGCATTGTTTGATGATATTAAGTTGATTTTGGTTAGATTCGATTTGTTTGGAGGAAAATTTTAGAGGAAAGGCCTCGTTAAGCTTTGAGTTGATTGCGGAGAGATATAAGTGTTGGGTCTAACATTGATTTGAGGGAATTAGGAACTCTTAAACTATATGTTATGTCAATTACGTGCGTAACATCGTATATGGGAGGTGACGAGTGTATATACACTGTCAACGTAATTGTTTTCATGATTTCTCATATTTCATTAATTATCTGATTCCATGTCTTAACTGTTACATGCCTTAATTGCTTTTGATGTCGTAACTTGCTTATTGTCAATAATTACTCTTGTATTGAAATATTTGTTTCTTCCACGATTAACTGCTACTTACCTTAATTGCCTTACTTGTACACTTTAATGTCATATGTTTGGCTTTCTTGTTGTTTTTGAAATAATTGTAACATTCCTTGACTTGATATGGGGTTCCTTTATTGCTTTTCTTTCATATTCTTTAATCATAGAGATTCTTCTGAATTGAGTTGTTGTATTGCGTACAATTATTGAATTTATTTATGGATCGAGTTGTACACCGCAATCACTATTAAAAAATCTGATTTTAGCGTCAGACAAATTATGTAGCTAAATAGAAAAATACATTGCTAATCTCAGTTAGCGATGGATTAGCGGCAGATTATCAAGAAATTCTAGTAGCTACGGATGATTTAGCGACAGATTAGTGACAACCTTCGTAGCTAAAACTATTTTTTTGGTAGTGAATAGTAGTGATTGGGTGGAATAAGGGAGGATTTTGGTATTGATACAGTGGGATCGGGTTGCATGTCGTAATGGATTTTAGGTGTGATTATGATATTGATTTAGTGCAATAAGGAAGCATTTTGATATTGATACGGTGAGATCGAGTTGCGTGCCACAATAAATTTTATATGTGATTTTGATATTGATATGGTTAAATAAGGGATGATTGTGTATGTACGTGAGATCGGATTGCGCTCCGCAATGGATTTTATATGTGATTCTTAATTTTGATAGGGTGAAATAAGGAAGGATTGTGTGTGCACGGTGGGATCGTTTTGCGCGTCATAACGGATTGTATTTGTTGTACTCACTGATATTTTTGGATTCACTGATTTAGAGGATTGAGTTTGTTTTCAATAATTAACTGTTTTGCTGTCATTTTATGTTTTCCATTCCTATTATTTTTATTACACTTCGTACAAATTATTGTAAGTGACCCCCCTTGGCCTCGTCTTTATTTCGTCGAGGTTTGGCTCGACACTTATAATGTACATGGGGTCGGCTGAAATCATACTACACTCTGTGCTTTTTTTGCAAATATTGGAGTCGGTCGTAGCGGTAGTTAGTAGATTTCTTGGATCCGGTGCTTGACGGAGACTTGAGGTACATCTACATGGCATTTGCAACCCTGAATTTCCCTTCTACAATATTCTAGATGTTTATTTGATTTTAGACAGTTATGCTTTTATTCAGACTATTATCTGTTGTACTCTTGTCGCCCGTGTGCTTGTGACACCGGTTCTGGAATTGTATCTGGATATCAACGTTATTTTAGTTTATACACTCTATTTCAGTTTATTTAGCTTATTTATTCTCATCCACATTGAATTATTAAAACTTGCTAGTAACTACGTCTAATATTGGCTTACCTACCAAGTAAAATGTTAGGCGTCAGCACAATCCCGAGAGTGGGAATTCCGGATAGTGACAGTGATGCCTATATTTTTTTAAAATATTACAATATATACTTTTATTTGAAGTCTATTCTTCTATTTTTTAGAGATGCAAAGTTTTTTTTTTTATAATTGATTACTCCCAATGCTTTCTTTTCAATTAATTATATATCAAACCATTTAACCTTCCTTGATACATTATTGATCTTAGGTAAGATATACTCCCTTCGTTTCAATTTATGTGAACATATTTCCTTTTTAGTCCGTGCAAAAAAGAATGACCCATTTCCTTATTTGGAAACAATTTACCTTTATGCAATAATTTATAGCCACACAAAATAAAGGTGCCTCATTTTACACCAAAAGATAAAAAGTCTTCTCTATTTTCTTAAACTCCGTGTCCAGTCAAATGGGTTCACATAAATTGAGACGGAGGGAGTATTAATTTTAATTTTAAAAAATTTCTTTCCGCTGAGACAATTATTATAGGAACTGTTAACATTATTTTATAAGCAATATAAACATTTGAAAAAGAATCAAGCTTTTTTATTTTGTTAAGTACATAATATTTTATCTTCTACTTGTACTATTTTTCCTGCCAAATCAACTTAAATTCACACGTTTGAGAAAATATTCATACTACCATTTCAAAGTAAGCCAAATAGTTGCACCCTGAAGTATTGTACGTGGAATTTATCGTAAGGTAGTTGACATCAATCCAAGTAAAAGATTATTTGAAGATTATAAGGATTATGCTATTTCACAAGTGATTAGTAAATTCGTTAAGGTGAAGGTGAGAGGGGAAGCAAGTCGAAGAAAATGAATTTCGTTGAATTTCGCGTTTTGGGATAAAATATGGCCCGAGCTAAAATGCCCGATATTTATGGACTAGAGCCATACAAGGTACTACATGACCATAAGGTGTACAAGGTATGGTAAAAGAGATTAGTATTTAATTAAATTGAGATAATTTTTAAATTATGCGGGCAATTGATTAATTACCGGATACCAAAACATTACCCAGTTAACTAATAAGTGGTTCAAGATTAATAATCTTCACCCACCCTCCCACGTGTCATAAAGCCACAAGGGCTAAACATGACTCATAAGACATTAAATCCATGTGGCCACCTGAGGATTAAAAGCAAATTCAACCAAGATAATACTTCTTAGTTCAATCTATAAAGATTGAACTAAGAAACGTTAGTTCTTAGTTCTTAGTTATCTGTTTCTTAATTCTTAGTTCTTAGTTATCTCATTTTATGATTAGAACACCCCATGAACCACTGATTGATATATTAAACTTAGATCAAAAGAAACATCTGAAGCAGAAGCAAATTTCAATTTCAAACAAGTTTCATTCAAGCAATGATTTCGTTCCAACTATTCAATGAATCCTAAGAAACGTGAAAGATCAGAATATTAATTTTCTTGATTTGGAAAAAATAGACTAACGTCCCAAAAATGTAGACAAGCAGCAACAATTTCATTCAAATTCAAAGAAGCAAAAGCTTCATTTCGTGCAAATATGTCACGACCCAAATCCCGAACCTGGTCGTAATGGCGCATCTCGTGAAGACAAGGCCAGCTAGTCAACCCAATTCATCCTTTTAAAACAACTATTTAACACAACTATAATACAACATGGTTTAACAGTACCAAATCGCGAAAATCCAATCCAATATAGCACTAATCGGGGTGTAACAAGTCTGAGCCTCTAATACACGAGTGTCAACCTATTACATATTATTCTAAAGAAAATGCGGAATAAAACAAATAGGATAGATGGGAAAATCAGGGCTGCTAACGCCATGCAGCTATCTTAATGCTCCCGGATACGATGCTCGACAGAGATAGTCTCACTCAGCCTCAGTAGGTAGACCTGTATCTGCAAATGAGGTGCAGGGAATAAAGTGAGTACTTCCAACCCAGAGAGTAATAAACATTAATAAAGGCTGAGAGTAAGATATCCTAAATAGACACAAGATAAGCTATAATCACAACAGTTCATCAGGTAACATCAATTAAGATAACCAACGAAATTAATAATGCTGCAACAGAGAAATAAATAATGATAGTCAAATATGCAATGCAACACATAAACCGGTACTCTCTAGTACCCAATACGGCGTGCAGCCCGAGCCATCCATTTATTTATCATCGACGACGCTCACTGGGGGTCTGTACAGACTCCGGAGGGGCTCCTACAGCCCAAGTGCAATATCAAGCCATCTCGTGGCATCAAATCTTGGCCCTCGGCCTCATATCAATATCAATATAATACCGTTGCGGCGCACAGCCCGATTCCATAAATATAATACCGCTGCGGCGCGCAGCCCAATCCCATAATCAGTCCAAAATCACATAAGCCTCTCAGCAAAATAGCAATTAAATTATTCAGCCCAAACTTCATTAGAAATGTTAGTTAAGTCCCAAGTTTTTGAGAAACGTGGTTGCGTTTGCAAAACAGTATTTAATACTGGGACTGAGTTCAGGTTTCTATACATATGGTAATAAACCAGTAAAACAATCCATGAAGGATTCAAACAGTTGACAAGAAGCCCAATTATGGTAATTAATCCATTTAATAGGATATCAATTCAACTCCAAGCAATTAGGTAGTATTTTCATTAAGCGGGACAGACCAAGTCACAATCCCCAACGGTACTCTACCCCACGCCCGTTATCGGGCGTGCAAGTCACCTCAATATAACACTATGATGTGCAAATTCGGGTTTTCAAACCCTCAACATAGCATTTACATCTATTACTAACCTCGAGATGGTCAAAGTCTAGCTCGCTATGCCCTTGCCTCTCAAGTTAGCCTCCTCGTGCAACGAATCTGTCCAAAATCACAACGAAGATGTCGCATTATACTAAAGAGACAATACCCAATCGAAAGCAATCGAAAAAATATCAAAATTCACGAATTTGATAGAAATTTTTACGTTTTCAGAATCCTCATACCCTCACGAGTCTAAACATACCAAAATTATCCAATTACGATATAGTTTGGTCCTTCAAATCATCATTTTATATTTTGAAAGATTTCACCAATTTTCTTCCCAAATTCTATCCCAAACCACAAATTAGATGATGAATTCAATGATATATTCATGTAATCTAGCCAAATCTGAGTTAGAATTACTTACCCCCGATGAATTTCTTGAAAAGCATAAGAAAAATCGCCAAAATCCGAGCTCTCATGGGTAAAATATCAAATAAACTCAAAATCGTATTTATAGAAGTAGCCCCAGATTTTCACCTCCGCGGTCCGCGCCAAACTCGTGCGGTCCGCGCGACGCCTATCGCGGTCGCGCCCCTTTTGACTGCAGTGACAGGCTTCAGTATTTTGGCCATAACTTTCTCTATAGATGTCCAAATTGCAATATCTTTACCTTTCTGGAAACTAGACACGAAGGGATACAACTTTTGTTTTCAATCAACTCAAAATTCCTTGTAGATAAAATGATATGAGCTTCCGAAGTAGGGCCAACTGTAGGTTTTCACCACGGCCGCGTCCCTTTTTGTGCGGTCCGCACGACGCCTATCGCGGCCGCGCCCATTTCTGTGCAGTCTGCACAGCACTCATCGTGGACGCGCTTCTTTTTGCGCGGTGCACGCGGGTGGGTTCCGAGGCCTGCAACCCTTCTGGACCTTCTACATCTATGATTTTTTGCCTAAAACATCCCGGAACTCACCCAAATTCTCGGGACTTCAGACCAATTGTACCAACACCTCCTAAAACCTTATTTAGACTTGTCCCAATCATCAAATTATTTCAAACAATATCAAATCTCTCAAAACACATCGGATTTAAGCCTAAGTTTCTAAAATCTTCTAAAACACGTTTTTGATCAAAAACTCAACCAAATCTTGTCCGAATGACCTAAAATTTTGCACACACATCCCAAATGACAAAATGACGCTACAGCAACTTTTAGAATTCCATTCTGACTCTCGGATCAAAATCTCACCTACTAACTGGAATTCGCCAAAATACTAATTCCGCCAATTCAAGCCTGATTCTACCTCGGACATCCAAAATCATTTTCGATCACACTCCTAAGTCATAAATCATCTCCCAAAGTTAAACAAATCATCAAAATTCAAATCCGAACCCCCTAACTCAATAGTCAACATCCGGTTGACTTTTCCAACTTAAGACTTCTTAAAAGAGACTAAGTGTCTCATTTCTTATTAAAACCACTTCAAATCAACTTGATTACACATGATATGGATAATGAAGCATAAGGAAGCATAAAATGGGGAAATCGGAGTGGTAACTCATGAGACGACGGGTCGGGTCGTCACAAAATAATTAAAGGAACAACTATGTTAAGGATATTCTTCCTTCTTTCGGCATGATCCATACGATACGAACGAAACGTGCAAATGCATAAATTCTATAAATGACTCTATTCACATAAGTACTAGATATATCTATATTCTAGAATTTCCATATGTCATAATATTTTAGCATTTGTTCATGGGTCTCATAATTTAAAATATGAAAGTTGAAAAGAGTTTACTTATGATATTACTCAAAGGCAAAATTGTCTTATGACATTCTGAAATTTTTTATTTCATTGCATTCATGTACATTGACCCATGACCAGAAGATATTATATATATATATATATATATATATATATATATATATATATATATATATATATATATATATATATATATATATAT